>CM019692.1:53227761-53330261 GCA_009760885.1 Achatina immaculata
TTTGACACAGCTCAAACGCCTAACAATTTTTTTTATTGGTCTACTGACGGGCGTTCCGTTCTACCTAATCTGACACCAAAGAAAGTCTGCTACACGATGGGAGTCGAGAGCCGATGTAGTCAGATCCAAGTAATACCAGCTGGATGAGTTGTACGCCGCTTTAGTTTATATAAAAGAAGATGAAAACCTGAAAAGACCACAAGACCTGCAAAGGAAAGTTGACGCAGTAGCTCATAGGAAGCTTAATTTCCGACTATAAATTCATCTACTATTAGATAGTTTGACACGACAAACTGAGCGCAGTAAATCCAGCCAGCAGTTTGATACGACAAACTGAGCACAGTAAATCCAGCCAGCAGTTAGATACGACAAACTCAGCACAGTAAATCCAGCCAGCAGTTAGATACGACAAACTCAGCGCAGTAAATCCAGCCAGCAGTTAGATACGACAAACTGAGCACAGTAAATCCAGCCAGCAGTTAGATACGACAAACTGAGCACAGTAAATCCAGCCAGCAGTTAGATACGACAAACTGAGCACAGTAAATCCAGCCAGCAGTTTGACACGACAAACTCAGCACAGTAAATCCAGCCAGCAGTTAGATACGACAAACTCAGCACAGTAAATCCAGCCAGCAGTTAGATACGACAAACTCAGCGCAGTAAATCCAGCCAGCAGTTAGATACGACAAACTGAGCACAATAAATCCAGCCAGCAGTTAGATACGACAAACTCAGCGCAGTAAATCCAGCCAGCAGTTAGATACGACAAACTGAGCACAGTAAATCCAGCCAGCAGTTAGATACGACAAACTCAGCGCAGTAAATCCAGCCAGCAGTTAGATACGACAAACTGAGCACAATAAATCCAGCCAGCAGTTAGATACGACAAACTGAGCACAATAAATCCAGCCAGCAGTTAGATACGACAAACTGAGCACAATAAATCCAGCCAGCAGTTAGATACGACAAACTGAGCACAGTAAATCCAGCCAGCAGTTAGATACGACAAACTGAGCACAGTAAATCCAGCCAGCAGTTAGATACGACAAACTGAGCACAGTAAATCCAGCCAGCAGTTAGATACGACAAACTGAGCACAATAAATCCAGCCAGCAGTTACAGTCAGAAAATGTCAGTATACAGTTTGCCGTCTAATCTGTTACGTAGGTCATAGACTTTCAGAAGAAATACGGGCAAAACGGGTTCAACAATGGGAAAATTGCCACCCAAGAACTTGCAACTGCTGTTAAAATGTCACCGGGGATTCACTGCAGAAAGACTGATTAGGAGTAGAAAGAAAGGCAGACAGTTTGATGATTATGAAAGCAAGGGCGACACTCCTGTTAGTAATCCTGAAAAGAGGTCCGAAGTTATATCGCTGTAGTGGGCGCAGTTACCGGCTCAGCAGAAGAAACAACGACGGAGTTTATATTTAAGTATGACATCTGTCGTCTAGTTAACCAGACAGCTGGGGTTAACCGGACACCGAGGTTAACCAGACGGCAGGGGTTAACCAGACACCGAGGTTAACCAGACACCGAGGTTAACCAGACAGCCAGGGTTAACTAGACACCGAGGTTAACCAGACAGCTGAGGTTAACCAGACACCGAGGTTAACCAGACAGCCAGGGTTAACCAGACAGCCGAGGTTAACTAGACACCGAGGTTAACCAGACAGCCGAGGTTAACCAGACACCGAGGTTAACCAGACACCCAGGGTTAACCAGACACTGAGGTTAACCAGACAGCCGAGGTTAACCAGACAGCCAGGGTTAACCAGACACCGAGGTTAACCAGACACCGAGGTTAACTAGACACCGAGGTTAACTAGACACCGAGGTTAACTAGACACCGAGGTTAACTAGACACCGGGGTTAACCAGACACCGAGGTTAACTAGACACCGAGGTTAACTAGACACCGAGGTTAACTAGACACCGAGGTTAACTAGACACCGGGGTTAACCAGACACCGAGGTTAACTAGACACCGAAGTTAACTAGACACCAGGATTAACTAGACACCGAGGTTAACCAGACACTGAGGTTAACCAGACACCGAGGTTAGCCAAACAGCCGAGTCGATGTTTTCTGTATTTTAAACTTGTTCTGATGTTCTGACATCGGCGTGCTCGAGCTTTATGGAGAGCGGAGGCTGCAGCATCGGAGACTGGAAGACATGATGTACATGAAGCTCGTTCACCGACGCCATGTTGAAGACACTTACCCGACACACTGTGGCCACTTTGTGTACATTATTAACCATAGCAACAGCCGTGGGCGGCGCTGAGAGGAACTTCTAGAAACTGAAGCTTATGAAAAAAAAATCATCTCAGATCAACTGTGCCCGAAAGAAGACTAAATGGACTATCATTTCTGTCGATCGCATAAGAGTTAACGCAGTCAAAGCCGGAAGGAAACTGTCCAGGACTTTGCATGTAAAAAATTCCTTTAAAGGTAATTTTAAGTTGCGACGTGGCGGATGAAAGTTATTTTCCTAAATTAAGCTCTAAAGTTATGTAAGTTTACTAAATGTAATGCACATTTTTTACTTGATTAAAAAAAAACTTAAAGTTAAAATAGATATTAACCTGTTTTGTATCTGTTATGTACCAAAGCTAGGTTTGGCTCAGAGCTTGTCGATGATCACGTGACCTGGCGAAATGCTAGCAAGAAAAGACAAATGGACGTTAAAGAGACAAAAAGGTTAAAGTAAGAATGTCGCTCTTGTAATGAAATACAACTTTGTTTGTACTCATAGAATCTCTGTGTTCTGCAAAAGGGGCGACGCTACTGATCCTGTCTAAGGGCGGCGTTACTGATCCTGTCTAAGGGCGGCGTTACTGATTCTGACTAAGGGCGGCGTTACTGATCCTGTCTAAGGGCGGCGTTACTGATCCTGTCTAAGGGCGGCGTTACTGATTCTGACTAAGGGCAGCGTTACTGATCCTGTCTAAGCGCGGCGTTACTGATCCTGTCTAAGGGCGGAGCTACTGATCGTGCCTAATGGCGGCACTACTGATCCTGCCGAAAGATGGAGCTACTGATCGTGCCTAAGGGCGGGACTATTGATCCTGCCGAAAGATGGAGCTACTGATCGTGCCTAATGGCGGCACTACTGATCCTGCCGAAAGACGGAGCTACTGATCGTGACTAAGGGCGGGACTATTGATCCTGCCTCAGGACGGAGCTACTGATCGTGCCTAAGGGCGACGTTATCCTAAAGGGAGCACACGCCCTAGAGAAGAGCCTGAATATACTTAGTAAAATATTCTGTGACCTAAATCACACTTAACCATTGCCTTCTAAAAAAGCAGATTTTTGACAGGCAAAATCTTGCACACAAACAAACAAACAGTCACAGGAAATCAGGCAGTATAACAGGAACATATACAAACACAAGAAAGAAAAACTTTCATACGCCATAAAGAAACGAGTGCCACACCGAAAGCAATTAATACCAATCAGGTTTTTAAACTCCAATGATGGTGATGGATGTTGTATGAGTGTAGTCATATAGCCAGTATCTAAAAACTCTGTTTTTTAAAAAAATTAAAAACAGTAGTTACAGCTAAAAGTTATATTTTTATTTAAAAAAAACAGAAGTTTAAGCAGACCATAAGGTCACTACGACGGACACAAAAAGTACATCAGGGCTACTCTGTCTTGTTACGCGAAGAAATGGAAAAGACAGAAAAGGGCGTTCGGAGAATGAAAGACAAAATAGCGAACTTCCAAAATTAGCATCGAAAAGGCCACGGTGTCCGCTAATTGGACGGATTAACCATAGCTGGTGCTGTGAGGTGAACATGTTACATCAAGAAGCCAAACCACCTTGCGGCCGCAACAAGCCAGCTTTAGAAGGCTGAGGATGAGCAGGAAAAGAGAACCAAGGATTGTACAGAAGGAATATACGAACGAACTTTGTTTTCTAGAGGTGAAGAATAAAGCACGCAGAATATTCTGCCGTTTATCTCTCAAATTCATTCTGCTATTTATCTCTGGGCTTCATTCTGCCCTTTATCTCTCGGCTTTATTCTGCCCTTTATCTCTCGGCTTTATTCTGCCCTTTATCGCTAAACTTCTTTCTGCCCTTTATCTCTCAGCCTCATTCTGCCCTTTATCTCTCAGCTTCATTCTGCTTAGAAGTTCACTATCAGTTTAATACCAATATGCTTTTTATAACAACAAGAATGGGGAAATAGTTTTACTGTCAGCTCTTATCCACAAATTTAACTATATGGGTTAACACACCACCACCACCACTACCACTACCATCATCATCATCATCATATTCATCATCATCATCATCATCATCATCATGTGCCATGCCGGGCAACGTGGGCGGCCATACTGAGTAGCTTTGTTGCTGGTTTCTTTCCATGCCACGATGTCAGACCTTCTAACATTTGTTCCATCGATCGTCCTCTGCCTCTCCTGCCTTCAGTTTTGTCATATTTAAATTGTTACACAAGTAACAATGAGTCAACTCTCAAATGTTACAATATTATGTGCTCTGTAACTAAAACAGTAACCCAAGTGAATCTAAAACAGACAACTGTCAATTTACAGTAATGACACGGAAACTCAACCTGCCTAACCCGTGACTGACATCTGACAAACAAATCGTTTAATGTGAAACTGTGTGGATGAATGACTGCAATGAAGAAAATAAGCCAAGAAACGAATAATGGATTAACGAAAATCATTCCGGCGAAGGACATAGCCTCTGAAACGAACGCTCTAAGCATACAAAATCTACGCTCTTTCAGAACTTCCATACAACGAACGTCCTTGACAAGACACTCCATCTTGTCCTGACGGGGACAAACAACTATCCAAAAACTGCAAGCTAACACAACACTTACAACCTTCTGTGTGTTCTTAAAAGGAAAAACAGATCATACGTCTACATAGTACACAAGAACGACATCTCCAGCTCATTTGCACAGGAACAAAAATCACACAGCCAGCAAATTAGACAATCTTTTCCCTGCAGTTGCTGCAACCGTCTCGTCTTGTCCCCTTGGAAACCCTCTGTCTCCAAGCAACACTGTCCAATGAAATCTCGGAGTTAATAAAAGGCCTACAATTCTAGAAAATTTCAAAGGGGAATGCACTCGGACTTCCATCGCAGTATCTGAACACATTATTTATTTCATTTCGCTCATACTGCAACAGTTATGATGTTGTCCATTTTCTCTCTCCTCATCACAAGAATGATGATTGCCTTTTTCTTATCTTTGTTATTATACTGCGTTTTTCATTAGCTTCTCTCAGATATTGCGCATTAGTTATCTTGGTTGTCCATAGGATCTGCAACATTCTTCTCATGAACCATATCTCTGTTGCCTCCAATAATTTACTCATTTGCCTGCCAATAGTCCATGATTCACACCCGTACAGCAGAACAGGTTCAGTATTGCGATGTAACTTTCTCACATTCAATGACGTTAGTACACGGAATAAACTTATTTTCACTCTCCTAAGCATTCATTACAGTTTAACTCTTGTGCTCCGGAATTATTTTACACCTTATGTCGGAATGAATTTTGTTGAAAAATTTTGGTAGATCGAAATTTGAAGGAAGTTACTCATTAATTTGGAAACCTGGGTATTGTTAGAAATGTACCATTTTTACATTTTACCTAGTCTAAGTACTTCACTGAACATTAATTAGTATTGGAAGTGCAATATTGATTAGTATTAAGTGCAACACCTACCAGCACTGCCAGTGTTGCTTTGGAGTAAAAGAGTTAACAATGTGCAGTATATTAGTAGAACTATAGAGCCATTTGATAGCGTACACTTTCTGTCTGTAATGCTGAAGAAACGAGGAAAGTACATATTTTAAAAAGACATATCTTGATATTAAATATTTTTTTGGAAACGCCCGATGAGGCAATCAGCGACCCACAGCTGATATGCCAGCGTCAGGGTTAGCGAACCATAACTGACCAAGATCCTGTCCTACCTCTTCGTGGTACCCCCAGAAACAAGCATAGCCTGGCTAACGAGGCACGGATCGCCATAGTCCCCATGGTGGTGGAGTCTGCTAAAGAAGCATTGCACACCCTCCGCTTTTTAGCTGTACTCCGGGACTGACAAAGTAGCTGCCATAACCCGCTCCCACGCCGATACGATGCTGTGCCTCAACATCTGTATAGCATCGGCTGCAAAGAACAACAGCTCGCAGTTACATGGCGTTCGTACAAGTACAAGTATAATAAAATATTTTGTCAAAGTTTGAAGTTATAAGAAGAATACCATTTGTGAATTGTGAAAGGGATGGCAGGGTATTGCAAGGACAAACAGCAGAGAAAGTAAAGCTGCGCTTCTAACATACATTTTGGGAAAACACAATTGTTTAAATTTTGGTTATGTTTTGAGTTAGATTTTAAACAATGACCAACAACTTTGGCCGAACCTTCTCGTGCAGAGTTTTGTGGATTAACTTCGCTTTGTTGAACATTAATCTCGGACACTGCACACTAAACGCCCATCTCCACAAGATAAAGGCCGCGCGAACAGCCCAGTGCATGTGCCAAGACAACCCCCTAGACCGCTGAACGCACGCTACAGACCTCCACTATATAGAGATACCTGAGAGCCCTGGTATGGCCCCAAGAGAAAATCAGGAGACCCTGGGACCCCTACAAAGACCTGCTGATAGCAGGAATCATAGAGGCGACCCGACTCCATGTTTAGAAATCGAAGAAGAAGAAGAAGAAGAATCTAAAAAAAAACTGGCACAGTTAGGAAAGGTGGCTCACTGTAAAAAATATGGGAAAGTTATTTTTGGTGCAACGATATGGGAAAGTTAATCATAAGAAAACAGAGAATGTAATTTGCTTAAGTAGGCAGAGAATTTATGTAATTTGCTTAAGTAGGCAGAGAATTTATGTAATTTGTTTAAGTAGGCAGAGAATTTACGTAATTTGCTTAAGTAGGCAGAGAATTTATTTACGTAATTTGCTTAAGTAGGCAGAGAATGTACGTAATTTGCAATAAGAAAACGAGGAAAATAAGTTTGCAGTAGAACAAGGAAAAGTTGGTTGTTCGTTATGTATAAAGAAAAAAGTGAAATCTTGCATTAGTCACTGTCTACTTGTCAGTTAATCATTCACCGTGTACTTGTCAGTTAATCCTTCACTTATTCCAACCTGGGCACGTTTTCTCTACAGTATGTCGCATGACACAGACGGGCATAGCAGCCATGTTTGGTCCAGTATCCTCCCTGGCTGCCGGACACGTCCAGTCTATGTGCACGGCTTTTGAAATACCACACCTGCAGTGGCGCTGGGATCCACGCGACACGAGGGACTACTTTTCCATCAGTTTATACCCGCACTATTTGACGTTGAGCACAGCTTACAGAGACGTTGTTCGGCATTGGCAGTGGAGGAGGTTTACCATCCTGTATGAGAATAATGACGGTAAATCTTTCAGTTTGTTTTCTGCTTTTCTCTCTTTTTCTGTTCCTTTCTCCTAACTGTGTTATATCAGCAGGTGCAGCTTTGACAGGACGCTGTTAAAATGCCTGGCAGGTGAGATGAACTTATTTATTAGACTCACTACGAGGATCTTCATCCACTCGGATGTGTGGAGGCGCTTTGTCTAAATTTTTTTTCAAGTCTGGTTTCTTTATAGCCCTCATTCTTGGAAGAACTGTTTAATCCTGTCTTCACTGTGTATTTTCGTTGTTCATTTTTTAGCTCTGACATCCTTTAATGTAGTCTTGAACGCTAACCTTGACCTGCAGAGATATCTCCGCATCATGGATGTTCTATTCTACGAAGGTACTCACTAACGTAAGTTTACAAACGGTTATTACTTCAAGAGCAAAATTTATTTAATTTATTTTTTATTTAATTTATTTAATTTAATTTTAATTAATTTAAACAGACTGCACGCTGTCACGTGATGGATACCTTGTTTTTTTTTCACGTAGTATCCATGACGACTGAGGAATTTGTCTAAGCTTGGGACAAGTTTTTGCACCCATATCTTGTGGTGTCTTGAACATACACCGCCTTGTCACCGCTGTTTTCACAAGTTTGTCACTATGAACTCTGTGGCTACCAGGGTGTCCCTTGTGAGCTGGGAAGTTTGAAAATCACCTGGCGCCAGACCGGGACTTTGTGGCGAATGGTCCAAATTCTCCAACCGAAAATGCTGCATGAGCTCCCGAATCGAAGCAGACGTGTTTGGGCGAACGTTAACGTGTAGGAGCAACCTACCTGGACGACGACGTCTGATGGCAGCTCGTAAACTTTCCAGAGTTGCGCTGCACACAGCTGCATTAATTGTTGCTCCCCTTTTCAGGAAATCGACCACGCATTTCTGATTCCAAAAGTAGCCATCATTTTGCAAACCGGCTGCACGATCTTCCCGGATGCTTCCTTTCCATGCTTGCGCGTCTAGATTCTGGTGTACAGTGGTGAACCCATGTCTCGATACCGACGGCAGTGTGTTCCAGAAAATTTTGGCAGTGAATGATATATTCTTGCAGGCAGTGACAGGGCAGAAGTCGTTCTCTTTGCCTTGTTGTCCTCGTAAAGAGCTTCTACAACATATCGCGTACACGCCTTATGAAATCCCAAATGCATAATCATTCTGGACACTGCTCCATGTAACAGGCTCAGGTCATGCGTCATTTCTTTCACATTCACTCGTCTGTTTTCAAATATCGCACGTTCGACGCGCGTTTTGTTCGCTGCCATACCTGCTGTCGCGTGTCTGCCACTCCCGGCTACGTCACTGGTGGTACTTGCCCGGTTCGAAATTCTGCACACCATTTTCCCATACGAATATAGAAAATTCAGCAACCGTGCCCATTAGCCCGACATGCTTTTTTGGACGTTACATAACTTAGTTTTGAAGCCAACCCCCACTTCATGAAAGACAAATGTTATAGTTAACACCAAAGAAGAAATAAAGCCAGCCGTATTTTTTTTTTTAATGGAGAATTACTTGTACGGGCGAAAAGCTTCAGATATTTGGGAAGCATGATAACAAAGGATGGAAAATATGAAATGGAAGTTAACAGAAGAATAGGAACGGCAACAAAAAAACCAAAAAAAACTCCTTCAGCAGCAGGAAGAAGATACTTAAATCGAAACAAATATCACAGAAATTGAGATTACATTTCATAAAATGCTACATTTGCTTACTTTTCCTTTAATGTGTAGAAGCCTGGACCTTGAATAAAAAAGGTAAAGATAATCCTGTCATGCCTTAGAGGCACATAGGGATATGGTGTTAGTGCCCATATAAGACAGCAGAAAAGAAAACTGAAGTCCACGAAATGTGAAAATATAGAAGAATAGGGCACACCTGGTGGACTGAAAGAGAACAAAGAAAAACGTGATAAAGCAACTTGAAGTGAAAAGAGAAATACCGAAAATCATAAAAACAAGACAACCAAGATATTGTAGGCACGTCAAGAGGCATAAGACTATATTGAAGACCTTCTTAAGGGCAAGATGGAAGGGAAGAGAACAAGAGGGCAAGATCGAAGGGAAGAGAACAAGAGGGCAAGATCGAAGGGAAGAGAACAAGAGGGCAAGATCGAAGGGAAGAGAACAAGAGGGCAAGATCGAAGGGAAGAGAACAAGAGGGCAAGATCGAAGGGAAGAGAACAAGAGGGCAAGATCGAAGGGAAGAGAACAAGAGGGCAAGATCGAAGGGAAGAGAATAAGAGGGCAAGATCGAAGGGAAGAGAATAAGAGGGCAAGATCGAAGGGAAGAGAATAAGAGGGCAAGATCGAAGGGAAGAGAACAAGAGGGCAAGATCAAAGGGAAGAGAACAAGAGGGCAAGATGGAAGGGAAGAGAACAAGAGGACGACAGTGACATAGAGGGGTGGACAGCATCAAGAAGTGGACATGAACCAGCTTGGCCAAATGCGCCGCAAAGACAAGAAACAATAGAGTGGAAGTTCATTGCGGCCAACCTTCTGTTGGAAGATGGCACAAGATGATGATGACGACGAGCTTGTAATGTAGCAAATTTCATAACTACAAAAATTAATTTGTAAGATTATGATTTTCACTGTTTTCTTTAGATGTTTGGCCGAAGAGAAGGTGGAGCTGAGGTATTAGCATCAGTTTCCCCAGTCCCACGTAAATGTATTATTCAGATGCTCATTATGTGTTTTTTACTTCATGTATTATTCACATGTTTATTATGTGTTTTTTTAAAATTTTGTGGTTTCCGTTCACTTGTTTTAGTTTTTATTTTTAAAGCCCTTTTCTTTCATTTTTAGACATATTTCAGTTATTGTTCTGAAAAAGATATTGCCACTTTAGGGGGGAAAATTGCAGAATGAGTGAGTAAGTGAGTTTCTATTCCATTTTGAAACAGCAGCCATTTGTAAGTAATCAGATCAGCATATCTTTTGTATTTTGCTGAGACTTATGCATAAAAAATGACTGTGCACTGGCCTAAATTCCATTGATGATTGTGAATAAATGCTAAAGGAAACCCCTGGATGTCTAAACACGATGAAATCTCATTTTGAGATCTGGTTAGTGGATGCAGTCAGGTACAGTGTTGTTTCCGTTTTTTAAGATGGCTTTGTGGAAGGAATCTCTCAGTGGAACTTGCCGATCATCATTTAACAGAGTATCTCAGTCATGGCTAATGACATTTGATTAGCATAGTTGGTCACATAACAAACCTGGTTTGTGCTGCAGAGTCCTTTCAGACAAAGCTCCTACACCAAATGCTTTCCAGTGCCTGTAAAGAGTTTAAGTTCCAGAGATGTGCTAGAGCTGAATTCTGAATTAAAAACTGGTATTAGAAAAAAATGGTGGGAATAAATCTCTAAAAACTGTGGTCTTGGTTGTGTCAGATTTGACTAAGACATGTAAGAATATAGAGATACGGTGTTCTCTGTGTCGCTTTCACCCTCTTGTTCTCTTCCCTTCGATCTTGCCCTCAAGAAGGGTCTTCAGTTTAGTCTTATGATTCAATAAACACAGTTATATGATTATAAGGTCTATAAAAATGTACTATTCCAGTGTATCACAGACAGTCTTAAAGAACATGTCCCTCCTACTATAAGTCAATAATTAATAAGGTAAAAACTTTACAAAACTCGACACTGACAGAGAGACGAATGTGTTGCCGGTTGTTGTGTGAATCGTGAATTCTTTCTTAAATGACACTCCAGATTCTGTATTTGCTTAGGGCTAACTCGAGTCCAGGAAGTTCTCAAGGGTTCCAGTGATCCACCAGCACAGATCACTGTCCGCAAACTGGAACTGCTAAACAATGACTACTTGGTGGTTCTTAAGGACTTGAAGGACAGAGGGGAGGATAAGTTCATCATTGACTGCAACATCAAAACAATTAAGCCATTCCTTCATGCTGTAAGTTCACTTCTCCTCTTGTTTCTTCTCTTCTAATAGTAACCCCACTGCCCAGAAATATATGGGTGTCATTTGATAAAATGTGGGCAATCCTATTGCAGTTCTGCACCCCAGACTTTATGAGTAATATATGATGAAATGTGGGCTCGTTACCCTATTAACAGCTGCAAAAAAAATCTATGTCCCATAGCATCTGCATGCCACAGGGGTGTGGAGTGTTAGTGTCTTCACATTTCTAGGCCACTACAGCATTTGAGGTAGGGGTGCCAGCTCATTTCCTCACTGATCTTTTACTTTCCTTGGGAAACCCCTAGGTACTCATTTCTTGAGTCTGGGTTGACCCCAGGGTCCAGATGGTCCAGAAATGTTCTGCCTGGGGGTGAAATCAGCCCTGGGACCTTCTGATCAGCAGACAGATGTACAAACCATTACATCACTGGGACATCTGTATGTTCCAGAATATATGGGTAAAGTTTGATTAAATGTGAGCTGAGTACTCTAATAGCAACCATACAGCCCAGAAATATATGAGAAATATTTGATTAAATATGGACTGATTGCCCTATTGAACTGTACATCACAGAATCTTACATCTTACATCCTTCCCATACCATTAAATGCCACATAGGGGTTGTATGGTAGTTCACCTAGTTTTCCTGTTTTCAGCCAGCTTTGCAACCTTGTCAAGAGATTTTATGTCTACTAAGTTGGCATTGACCTCTTTTTCTTTGGCCTGTTGTATTCCACTTGATAGCTTGTTTTGGGATTCTCTGTTCCTTCTCATCATGTGACCAACATATGTCCATCTCCTTTTCCTGATCACCTATGAGACAGGTTGTTGTTCACTCATCTGTCTTATCTCTGTATTGTTCTTGAATTCATTCCACTTTATACCAAGTATTTTCCTTAGGCATTTGTTTTCAAAAGAGTCTAATTTATTGGCTGTTTCTTTAGTTGTTTTCTAGCTTATACATGCATAAATGAGGGTGGATATCACATTTGAATTGAATAGTCTTAACTTGGTTTTTGTGCTTATAACCTTTGAATGCCATATGTTCTCAAGATTCTTGAAGATCGATGCTGCTTTTGCAATTCTAATTCTGACTTCCTTTCTGGTGTCACCATCCTGGTCGGCATAGCTGCTGAGGTATGCAAATTGGTTTAAACACCTGTTCTTCTGTGCATATTTTCCTTCTTCATTCCTTCTTCAAAGTTCCATTATTTTGTTTTGTCTTTGTTAATTTCAACTCCAAGAGAAAAACCTTGTACTAGCAGCGTGGATAGACCTGAAGAAAGCCTTTGATAAAGTATGGAAAAAAGGTCTGTTGTGGAAACTAAGAAACTGCAATGTGAATGGAAGACTGTACAACTGGATAAAGTCCTATTTACACAATAGAAGAGCTAGAGTAGTAATGGATGGACACAAAAGCCAGAAAGTACTTCTGCGACACGGTGTACCACAAGGAGGAGTCCTTTCGCCTACACTATTCCTTGTATTCATTAATGACCTGGTCAAGGAACTTCCCTATGGAATCAAAGCAGCACTGTATGCAGATGATCTGGTCATGTGGTGTACAGATGAATATGCGACAGTTGCTACACAGAGACTCCAAAGAGCAGCAGACATCTTGACATCATGGACAAACAAATGGTGTGTAAGTATCAACACAGAAAAATCAAGTACCACTCTGTTCACCCTCTCATCTAAACAGAAAGCAGGTAAGATCTTTGTAAATGAAATACCCTTAAGGATGGACAACCAACCCACTTACTTAGGAGTGACTCTTGACTCAAAACTGACTTGGAAGCAACACATCAACAGTGCAGAAGCAAAAGCCAGAAGAAAACTAGCCATATTAAGAAAATTAAGTGGGACTACATGGGGAGCTAGTGAAAGAATCCTCAAGAACGTATATCAGCAAAGTATTCTACCACATTTAGAATATGGCTCAACATCTTGGTGCACAGCATCAAACACTACGCTGCATAATCTAGACAAGGTTCAAAATCAGTCACTACGGATTATCACAGGTGCCATGAGGTCCACACCAATAGTAGAAATGCAGAAAATAGTTGGTGTTCAACCGCTAAAGGAACGTAGAGACACAAAGGTCATGACCATGGGAGAAAAATTCCTTAGCTCTGTAAGCCATCCCCTGAAGGAGAGATTCAATAACTTGGCATTAGGACGGCTTAAAAGAAGCAGCTTCATTCATCAGGCCAAGCGTATGCGTAAGCTGATACCTGACCTTCCAACTGTAGTCACTCCATTATCATCTGTACCAGAGCATACACCATGGAAAGAAGCAGATTATACACAAATAACTATTCAGACTGAAGTGAAAGGTGTGCAGAATGGTGAGATGCAGAGCAGTCTTGTAAGATCAGTAGCCACACTTAGTGTTCTAGATGACAAATATCCATGTGACACCTGGATACGTGTGTATACAGACGGATCTGCACATAATGCCATAAAAAATGGTGGGGCAGGAGCATATATTGAATATCCAAACAACACCATTGACAAGATTTCCATACCCACTGGTAAATACTGCAACAACTTTGATGCAGAAGTTAGGGCAATTATTGCTGCAGTTGAAAAACTATCAGACTCCAGAATTGATACATGTCCTGTAGTAATTCTCACAGATGCAAGATCAGTACTGGAGGCTCTTCAGTGCAACAAACTACCAGACCTTAAGGATGCCTTGTCAAAAATTGGCTTACAACATGGAGTCACTTTGCAGTGGATTCCCTCCCACTGTGGGATACCAGGCAATGAGAAAGCTGACCATCTGGCCAAAGAGGGCACTGAAATGGAGCAACCAGACATACCAGTCACCTATAATCAGAAGAAAAGCATGATAAAAACCTACAGGAAGCCACAAACACCACCACATGATGACTATCACATGCTAAACAGAAAGGAACAAGTCACCATCTTCCGTCTCCGAACAGGACACAGCCGACTCCGAAGTCATATGTATACAAAGTTTAAGGTTGGTACTACTAATCTATGTACATGTGCCCAGGTGCCCCAAACCGTGGAACATATCCTCCAGAACTGCATCAACTACGAGACACTGAGAAATAATTACTGGCCCAGTGAAACCACTAAAGAAGATAAGCTCTACGGTTCCATACATGAGTTACAAAAAACAGTGAAATTTATCCAAGAGACAGGACTGCAGATATAGACAGACAGTGCGAACGAAGAAGAAGAAGAAGAAGTTAATTTCAAGTCCTATTTTTTCTAGCCAGTAAAGACAGGAAGTCTGTTCTTTCTTGCATCAAATTCACAACGTCATCGATAAGAGTTATGTTCTCTACAAAATCAAGATCTTCTTGTTGGGTCCCATGTAGCCAATCAATGCCCATTTTACCTCTGGAACATTTTTTTCATTATTAAGTCTATGGCAATTCCAAAAAGCAAGGGAGATAGTATATATCTTTGTTTCACATCTGTTTCAATCTGGAACCATTCATTCATTCCTTCTTCTGTGTTGACTGCACAAACATATCCATTGTAGAGATCTCTAATGATGTTGATAATCTTAGATGGTATTCCATATATTCTTAAAATTCTCCACAATAAATCTCTGTGTATGCTATCATATGCCTTTTTAAAGTCTATGAAGTTCAGGATTAATGATTTTTTGCTGTTCAATATGTTCTTCAACTATCATTCTATGAGTAAAGTTCTGGTCGAGATAGTTTCTCCTTTTTTGAAATCCTGCTTATTCTTCTCTCATTACAGCTAATAGTGAGGCTACACCTTTCCTGTTACTGCAGTTGCTAATGTTGCCTTTACAATGATTTCTTTTTTCTATTTAGAAGGGACCTTTTCTTCTTTCCAAACTTTATTAAACATTCTCTGTAGTTGGCTCATGTATATATGGGAAATATTTGGTGAAACATTGGCTGGGTACACTAATAGTAACGCTACAGCCCAGAATACATTAGAAATATATGAATGATATATCATAAGATGTGGGGTTGGTATCCTAATGCAACCCTGCAACCTACAAATATATTAGAAATTTATGAACGATATTTGATAAGATGTATGCTGGATACAATAATACGGACCAACAGCCTACAAATATACAAGTGATATTTAGTGAGATGAAGATCAGAAACTAACAAGATATACAACCCAAAATTTTCAGGATAAAATTTAGAGACTGCAAATGTGAAGCTAGGAGAATCTGTGTTTTTCCAACAATTTCATAACTGCCACTTGTTTCTGTTGAGGTCTAACACACATCTATACATGTTGAGCATAAGGACTGAGGAATAGATGTAATTAGAAGAAGTGTACTGTAGTGTAAAGAGGGGGGGGGGGAATAGAAGGTCAAGAAATATGGAGGTAAATAAACGAAAAAAAAATTGAAGAAAAAGATGGAGATTTTTAACTGACTAGGATTAAAAGAGGACATCTATCGTGCTCCAGAAAGTAAAACAACTAAAGAATCTGTGGAGAGGAACAGACAGAATCACAGAAATAAGATTTTTAAGGGCATGCATCTTTCCCCGTCGCAACATATGCCTGTGAGACCTGGACACTTAACAACACAGCTGAGAAACACATAAATGCCTTTGAATGTAAATGCTACAGAAGAGTTTTTCAAATATCATGGACACAAAAAAGAACAAATATATCAATACTACAAGAACTTAATGCTGAAGAAGGGTGGCTAGTAAAGAGGATTAAACAGAGAAAACTTAAATATTTTGGACACATTAAACGTCATGATAATTTAGGGAAGACCGTCTTGGAAGGGTATATACTGGGAAAAAGAAAGAGAGGAAGACCAAGGCGAAGATGGCTGCAAGACATTGTTGATAATCTGCGAATGGATGGATAAGCAGCAGGCTATCATGCTCACAACTGAGAGGCCTACAGGAGAGCTGTTAGGGAGGCAAACTTCCGCAAGGGACATGCAAGTGAATGAATGACTGACTAGGATTAAAGTTGTAACAAATTTTTGGTGCTTGTCTTCCGCAGGCCTTGAAACTGAAGATGATCTCAGAAATTTATCATTACTTTTTTACAACTTTGGTGAGTAGTTTATGCATGTTGTTGTTGTTGTTGTTTTTATCACTACAGCAACTTCTGCAACATCTATCATTCTTTTCATGATAAATTTGAAGAAAGAATATAACAAACTAATTTTTTTTTCTGATGTTATACTTTCCCAGTTTCTAATGTTTGCCACATTAACATGTTTTTGATATTATCACTTTCACATCTTCATTACATTTTTATCTTCACATCTTCACATGTACCTGCAAAAGAGTTCCTGAATTAAATTTAGAGGATGGAGCAGCAGAAGATATTTCTAACAGAATTCAGATTTGTAAAACATTGAATTAGAAATGTAAGAAGTGATGGTTTGTAAAACATGGCTGAGGTAATGGATTGTGATTTTGTCTCGATATCCTCTCCTGTTCTTTTACCTGGAAAATTTATCAGAGGAGTTTGTTACATTTTCACTGTCGTCACTTTAATGTTTTTAATTATCAGTCAGTCAAATAATTGTCATCTTCACATATTGATATCATTACCACTTTCATATGTTTCTTATGTCATCACTGTCATTTACCGATATCATTACCACTTTCATATTTCTAATATCATCATTATCACTTACTGATGGTGCCCTGGTTAGCGGAGAAGTTAGGTGCTTGGTTCACTGATCCAGTGATACCAAGTTCAAGTCCCACCAGTGGGATTTTTTTCTGGTGTGCATCAAAAAGGCTCCAGGATCAGTCCAGCCTCAGAGAAATCTGGGAAGGTAAATGCAGCCAGGCATGATGCTGACCACATGACACTTTCATGTGTCGAAGGTCTTGGAAATATGGACCTAACACCATATCCCCAATATGCCTTAATGGCATGGAAGCAGGAGTTTTACCTTTTACCTTATTGCTTATTGATATCATTACCACATACATAGGTTTCTGATATCATCGCTATTACATATTGATAACATAGCCATTTCATATTCTTCCAACTAGCATGCTGTTGTTACCTGCAGTGGTCACATGACCACCATCACTAAATTCACATGATCAGCTTCATATTCATACACTTGTAATCACCTGACTTCCGTGTGATGGTCTCTGCTGTCATATAAGCCTGACTGCATCAACATTAATGACTTCATTATGTTCACATTTCTTGATATCTTCACCTCACTAATCTGCCATCAACTCATCACCAGCAATCATCATAATCATTCATTCATTAGCATGTCCCTTGCAGAACTTTGCCTCCCTAACAGCTCTCCTGTAGGCCTCTCAGTTGTAAGCAAGATACCCTGCTGCTGATGCATCCATTCATATATCTTCAACAATGTCTTGTTGACATCTCCACCTTGGTCTTCCTCTCTTTCCTTTTTTCCATTTAGTGCCCTTCAATAACTGTCTTCTCAAAACTCTCATGACATTTAATATGTCTTTGTTTAATCTTCTTTATTAACCAATTTTCTTCAATATTAAGTTCTTATAGCTTGGATATATTTGTTCTTTTTTCTGTGTCCATGATATTTGAAGAACTCTTCTGCAGCATTTACATTCAAAGGCATTTATGTGTTTCTCAGGTGTTTTCTTAAGCGTCAAGGTCTCGCAGGCATATGTTGCGATGGGAAAGATGCATGCCCTTACAAATCTAATTTTTGTAGTTCTTTCTGTCCCTCTCCACAGCTTCTTTAGTTGGTTTAACTTATGAAGAGCAGTATTTGTTCTCCCTCGTTGTATCTCCAGATACAATGAGACGGAACTACAAAATAAGATTTTTCAGGGCATGCATCTTTCCCATCACAACATATGCCTGTGAGACTTGGACACTGGCTGCAATACATCGTTGATGATCTGCAAATGGATGCATCAGCAGCAGGCCATCTTGCTCACAACCGAGAACCCTACAGGAGTGCTGTTAGGGAGGCAAAGTTCCACAAGGGACATGCAAATAAATGAATGAACATTGCATCTCCATTATTAGTCACCAGTGATCCAAGATATTAAAAAACTCTCCATCACTTCTAGTTTCTTCTCACAGATATATGCTTCACTTGCCATATTTATTTTGTTAGTTCTCATCAATTTAGTTTTCTTTGCACTGAGGAAAAGGTTTTGCTCTTCACTATTCTTATGGACTGACATAATTAGTTTCTCCTTTCCTTTTTGTGTTGTGGACAATAATACATCATAATCACCTATCACATTGTCCTCATTTTGTAATCCATATCTGTTTGAACAACCACATCACCAACTCCACAAATTATATCTCTGCAAAATCTCCACTGTTTGTGTTGTTTTGTACAATAGCACTGTCTGACCAGCAACACCTATATATCTCTGCAACTTCTCCACATTTTGCACTGGTTTGTACAACACTGTCTGACCACCACCAACTCCATAACAGAGCTCATCATTGAGTATAAATTAATTCTGAAGCAAAATCTGAAAACTGTAACATTGTGACCTATTTCTGTATGTTCCAGGACCTGATTCTACTGGACCTCAGTGACTACATGCATGGAGGTGCCAACATCACAGCCCTGAGGTTGATAGATCCAGCAAACAAGAAAGTGGTCAATCTAAGGTCTGATTGGCTGATACGTACCACTGCGGGGTATGAGTCACCATTAATGGGATACACAGAAATTGAGGTGAGTTGGTGTATACCTTGAGCTCCACTCATTTTACTGTATATCTCACACCAGATTCAGCTGGCCTTGTTAGAAAGAAGGGTACGAGAGTATATAATTTTAAAGGAATGTTGCATGTAAATAGGATGTTTCATTATTATTTATTGATTTATTGAGATCTGAGTTTCTAGATGTGGAAACAAGGGCTAAACTTGAAGACAGACGATAGGAAATATAAATACAGGCACACTGTTCTTGATTAAAATCAGCTATGAAAGAGGTTGCTTAGTAAAATAGCGCTCACAACTTTCTGTAAATGGCTGACATCTGCCAAAATGTGAAGAGCCATTATTCTTGTCTGTTGATGTGTATGCAGGTGAGTGTATGCAGTTTAATAATTTCTTTTAACACAGTGTTTGCACTGAAATGTAAACATTTTTGCTGGTAAACTTTTCATGTTTTCTTTTTATCCCTGGGCCACTTTTGGTTTGTTATGTTCACAGTGGTTAAGAGCACTGGACCTGACGGTAATTTTTAACTCATTGTTAGCTGTCATTGTTTTATATTATCTGATCAGTGTTATCTCTTACCTGTTTACATGTTGAATTATTATTAGTTCTTATTGTTTATTAGTTTTTATTGTTTTCATGCTTATTTAATATCAGTTACCATTGTTTAAATGCTTCATCAATAGTAAATGTCATTGTTTACATTTTTGATCAATATTAAATATTATTGTTTATATGTTTGATTTATTCAGTGTCATAGTTTACATGTCGATCAGCATTAAACGTCATTATTTAATGTTTTCTCAGTGTTAGCTCATTTGCTTACATAATTCACAATGGTTACAGGTTCTTTTTTTTTTAAGATATTATCTCTCAGTATTTTCATGTTAGCTCAGTTTTAGCTTTCGTTGTTTACTTGGGGTCTCATGTTTTAGTATTCTAGAAAATGTAGCTCACGAAACTTCAGACAAGAATGGCTGCTCTCATGACATCATAGAACAAGCGAAGAAACTCAAGAATATTTTAGAACATTTAAACTTTGCCCCTTTTGGGTGAATGTATATAGTTTAAATCATTACATTGCAGCACTACAGGTCATAATGTTCTGAGTGTTTAAATGAAACGAAGGGTCAACTTTTTGTAACTGTTCGGAGAATTCTAATGTAATATTTAGCCATGGTCCCACTTTGCAAAGTAATGTCTATAATTACTGTCCCACTTTTTAACGTACTGTCCAAATACTTTTCCATTTTGCGGTATCATAACTAGGTTTTGTCCTCTATTTTAAAATATAGTGTGTGTGTATTTCTTCACTAATTACACAATACTCAGCCATTGAATACTGTGTAGTAATAATGTGGATATGCTTGCAATATCCAACCACAACTACACTTCATTATTCCATTTAGAAATGAAATATCCAACAATTTTCACATTTCATAATATAACACTCATTAATAGTTAATGAGTGTCCCATTTTGTAATGTTTTATCTAAATTCCATATCCCATTTTGCATGCTATTAGCTGTATGTTTATTATTCCTTGTGATTTCTTTTTCTCAACTGAAATGCATATTATGACTTCAGTAATCTGGAAACTGATGTAAGTAACATATACAGTCACAATATTCCACATAAACAAATTTTAAGAACATTGAAGAGTTTATGATCAGTACATTTTAGCTGGCCCAAGCAATCTTCTTACATCTTTCCTATGCCATTAAATGTCTCATAGGGCTCGTATGGTAGTTCACCAAGTTTTCCTGTTTTCAGCGAGCTTTTTCAGTCTCTTCAAGGGATTTTATGTCTATTTTTGGCCTCTCTTAACAAAGACCCCTTTAGAGTTTCACTTGGTCGACCTCTTTTACTATGCCCTTTTGTATTCCATTTGATAGCTTGTTTTGGGATTCTCTGATTGCTTCTTTTCATCACGTGACCGATATGTATACTGTACACAATACTCTTATAGAAGGGAAATCTGTAGTATGTTGGCAACATGGACATTTATGCGAACAGTTTGTAAAAATATAGATAATACAAATGACAGCATTGATCAGTAGGTTCAAAAGTATAAACCTGAAGGTTCACAAAATGAAATGGACACAGTCAGAATGTGCCAGCTCTAATCCTTTCTCCAGCGCCTGGAATCTCAGGTTGGGGGGACCATCATTGTGGTCTTTATCGATATCTGGTAAAACATGCATGGTTAATCCATCTGGGAATTGTAACAAAAAAAAAGTGAAAGTTAGACACACAGTTGTTGATTTAGTGAAGTTATCTGTTGTTCTTACATCTTACATTCTTCCCGTGTTGTTAAACATCACATAGGGCTCGCATAGTTGTTTGCCAAATTTTCCTGTTTTCTGCGAGTTTTTCAACTTCATCAATGGATGTTATGCCCACTAAATTGGCTTCTCTTAACAATGTCCTCTTTAGAGAGGAAGTTGTTGTTCTAGTTTTGTTTACTTCTGCTTGCTGATCTTGAAAAACAACTGAAATGTGCAAAGATGAAATAAAAGAACACGTTACTTGAAATATTCTTATGAACTGAGCTATTTGTCGTAAGTTTTGGAGTCATTTATGACATCACTTTTTTATCATATCAGCAGATATTCTACCTATATCAGCAGATATTCTACCTAAATCAGCAGATATTCTATCTACTGCTGACTCTGTAGAGTTACATATATGTTGTTGTTATGTTTATTTGTATGTGTATTTACTGAAGTTTTGGTGAACTTTATGAAGATGGCTACTTTTTATGTTTACTGACCACAGAAAGTTGAAATGTTTATATTTAACAATGTTACATATTCTAAATTTTTTTATTACATACTGAAAATGGCAGTGACAAAAACATATTGCATATGAGTTTTCAAATTTTTGTTCACCATAATGATGCAAACTGTTATGTAACATTGGATTAGAAAATTCATTTTTAACTGTAGTACTTGCTTTGTACATCTAAACTTTAACAGTAGTACTTGATTAGTACATCAAAATTTAACTCTTAGTATTAGCCTAGAGCTTCTACAGTTTACCTGCTATAGTGGTTTTAAATTTTATCTTTAGTAATGGCTTAATACATTTAGATTTTATCTGGAATACTGGCTTGGTACATGTGTATATTGCCTTGGTACATTGAAATTTTATCTGGAATACTGAGTTAGAAGCAAAGATGCATTACTCAAGCTGAATGAAATAGCAGACCCATAGCTGACTGTTTGTATCATGGATGGTGAACCACAGCTGGCCAAGACCCTCTTCTACCTCACAGTAGTGCCTCTGGAAACAGACAGTAGTCTGGCTAACTGAACAGAGATTGCAGTGGACAGACAAACCTGGTCCTAAAAATACATTGAGACAAAGTCAGATGTGGCGGGTGAAAAGGCGCGTAACTGCAACACAAAGCAACTGATGTCCTTTTGAGGGTGAACAAAGAAGAAAAAGTATGATGTAAATTTACCTGTAGCACTGTCTTAATACATCTAGAATGTATATGTATTACTGATTTTTAATACTTCTAAACTTTGCCTGCAGTATATCTGATGATTCTGGCATGGTCTATTTCTAGCAAGTTCCTGAAAATGAAATAGAACAAATGCACTATGACCTATTCAATGTTTATGTCCTTACAAACTATTTGGGAACCCTGAGATGTCATAAGTATAATGGTGGAAATTGATTTATAGGAAATTTAAGTGAAATGCTTTCTCATGTACCTGCCCTTTATCTTCAGACTGAGACAGCCTTGGCCTATGATGCATATGAGCTGTTTGCTCGAGCCCTGCATGCGTACTCAGAGGCCCAAGAAGTGAACACTGTCAGCTTGCCCTGTGATAAGGTGCATACTTGGAGGCATGGTAACAGTCTCCTCAACTACATGAAATCAGTAAGTAGATATGGCATGATGGTCTGGCTTAAAGTAGTCAGATGTTAGAAAGAGAACAAATGAAACTTTCTTTTCAAAGAGTGAAGAACTGAACACACAGACAAATCAATCATTCTTATCTTCATCTCTCAGCTTTCCTGTCACAGACATTGAACATCAGTTTAATGCCAGCTCATTTTCCTCATAACAACCATAAATAATAAGTTCAAATCCATTTTAATCCACATGTTCAACTATACAACTTTTATATTTCAGCTCTTTCCTAGTAACATTAATTAACTTAGTGTATCCAATAAATTGGAAAACAGAAACCACTAATACTTAACTTCATAGGCTTTAAAAAGGCATTTGATAGCATTCACAGAAATTCATTATGGAGTTTTAAGACTATATGGAATACCATCTAAAATTGTCAACATCACTGAGGACCTCCGCAATGGATATGTCTGTGCAGTCAAAACAGAAGAAGGGATAAGTGAATGGTTCCAGGTTGAAACAGGTGTGAAACAAGGATGTATACTGTCTCCCTCACTTTTTGGAATTGCCATAGACTTCATAATGAAAAAATGCTGCACAGGTAACACAGGTATTGATTAGGTACATGCGACTCAACTAGAAGATCTTGATTTTGCTGATGACATAACTCTTATCAGTAACAATGTGAATTCCATGCAATAAAAAAACATAGCCTGTCTTCACTGGCTACCAAAATAGGACTTGAAATTAATAAGGACAAAACAAAAATAATGAAACTTCCCATGAATCAAAATGGAAAAATACACGTAGAATGGACAGCTGTTGAAGAAGTCAATAGTTTACATACCTTGACAGCCACATATACCAGGATGGTGACACCAGAAAGGAAGTTAGAATTAAAATTGCAAAACCAGCATTAGCTTCAAGAATCTTAAGAACATATGGCATTCAAAAGTTATAAGTGCAAAAACCAAGTTAAGACTATTCAATTCAAATATAATATCCACCCTCATTTATGCATGCGAAAGCAGGAAAACAGCTAAAGAAATAGACAAGAAATTAGACTCTTTTGAAAACAAATGCCTAAGGAAAATACTCGGCTTCAAGTGGAACGAATTCAAGAACAATGCAGAAATAAGACAGATGACTGAACGATAACCAGTCTCATGGGTGATCAGGAAAAGGAGATAGACATATGTTGGTCACGTGATGAGAAGAAATGATCAGAGAATCCCAAAACAAGCTATCAAGTGGAACACAACAGGCCAAAGAAAAAGAGACAGACTATAGGAAACATTGTTAAGAGAGGCGAAATTAATAGGCATAAAATCCCTTGATGAGGTTGAAAAGCTTGCAGAAAACAGGAAACTTTGGTGAAGTACCTTGCGAACCCTATGTGATATTTAACAGCACAGTAAGGATATAAGATATAAGATAAGATCCAATAAATTTATTTTACATTCTCATACATTCTTTACAAAAAAAGATGTGTGAAATATCACCAAAAAATGTGTAAGATATATCAAGCAAAGAAAGATGTGTGAGAGACTGAGCAGAAGAGATGTGTGATAGATATCAAGTATAAAAGATGTAGGAGAGATATCAAGTAGAAGAAGTGTGTGAGAGATATTAAATAGAAGAGGTGTGTGAGAGATATCAAGTCAGAAAGATGTGTGAATGATTGAGCAGAAGATATGTGTGAGAGATATCAAGTAGAAGAGATGTGTGAGAGATATCAGCAAAAGAGATTTTAAAAAAGCAGAAAATATGTGTGAGAGATATCAAACAAAAAAAGATCTGTAAGAGATATCAAGCAAAGAAAGTTATGTGAGAAATATTGACAAAAGAGATGTGTGAAAGATAACAACAAAAGAGATATATGATATCAAGCAAAAGTGATGTGTGAGAGATGACAAAGAAAGAATGAAGAAAATGAACATAAACCGCACTCAACTGTGCTCTCTTTGTGATATTTCAGATAAAGTTTGATGGCCTCTCTGGTGTTGTAAGGTACGAGAATGGAGAAAGACTGGACTTTAACCTTGACCTGTTGTATCTTACTGAGCATGGTCTACAGAAAGTGAGTCTTTCCCATTATCCACACATTTTTGTGTCATATAGGGGAAGCTACCATTTCTCTTAATTTTAAATTATAATTAGAGTAAGGTTAACAAAGAGATAAGCTATAAAAGATAATTAGAGCTAAATAACAAATGACAGAAACAATAGTAATATCAAATATAGTAAAAATACTGTGGAATATTCTTGTCAAACCAAGACAGTTGTATAAACTAATTTAATTCCAAAACAATAATAACAACAGACTGCAAAAAAAAAGGAGCTATTAATTAAGTGAAGAATATAAAAGGCAAAAGCAGCTTTCTATGACACGAAGAAGATGTTAACAAATAAGATAATGCCCTAATCAGTGAGGAAAGAATATAGGAAAGGAGCTGTAGTGAGCCAGCATTACTCTGTACTTGAGACCTGAGCAATAACAAAATATGAAACTTTAAACTGGAAGGGAAAAGACATGATTCTGGAAGAAAGAATGCAGTTACAGCTTGGATGGGCCAGAAAAACACAAAATAAAATTCTCAGAGAAGTTGTAGAACAACGAAAACTAATTAAAACCATAAGAGAAGTATGATAAAAAAAATTCTTGGAACATGAGAGCACAAGAGTCACAGGAAAACTCAAGGTAGAAAGAAAAAGAGGGAGACCAAGAAAAAAAATCTGAGCAGGCTAAGTGACACAGGAAAATAATAGTAAATTTTGACTACAAAATGTGCAGGACAACACAAAAATGGAAGAACATGCTACAGTATCACAACAACTGGATGAATGAATGATTGAATGAATGAATAAACAAAGACACCAAATGAATTAATGAATGAACAGATAAATGAATCTGAGGTTTAGGATTTACTTATTATGTCTTTAATGTAAATGTATAGCTGGTATTTTTTTTAAGTGTGAAGTGTAAATGTTATAACTGAGAAGTTCAGAAACAAAAGAAATTGCTTCACTTAGTTAATAAACAGGTAATAGTGATCCCTTCTCCTCCTCCTCCTCCTCCTATTCTTCTTTTTTTTCTTCTTGAGAGTTGAATAGAGTTAAAGTAAAATTTATTGAAATATTTTTTTCCTGTCCCCTCATTCAACAGAAAACAACACAAACTTTAGAAAAATGAGAGAGCTAGTACATGTTTCAGGAATACAAAGCCTGGCTTTGATAAAAAGCAGTGCATTTCAGAGAATAATGAAAGCCATTAGGCAGTTTTGAAATTAAAAAAACAAAGGCCATGTAAGGCTAATTTCTCAGGGTATGATTTTAAAAAACTGTCAGCCAACTTTTCTTCCGAACATTAAAAGTGGATTTGCACTCCACCTCTTTTTTTGATCACACCGGAACTGCTGACTTTTGTTCTGTTCAGCCAAGCCAGAATGATCTTGAATCACATGCTGGACTGGGAGTGGGTAGGGTTGCTTGTTTGTGATCTGAAGAATAGCCCTAAAAAGCAGCCTCCTTGGCAGGCTCCACTGTAGTGCAGGTTAAATTGGGTCCATACGCAGTTAGTTTGGCAAAAGTATCACAGTCTGTCATTAGCAGCATCAGTGAGAAGTTAGAGCAGGCTCCTGTCCATTTCTGATTCATCGTAGTTGATAACAGTGTGAAACATCCAGTCTAGCTATCTTTGCTCCCATTTAATTCATTCATTCACTCATCTTTGGAATACCCTCCCATCCTATATAAAAAATATAAATTATACTCCTTCCTACAACTACAAGCTTTCCCAATATCTATTTGATGTTGACTACATGCCTCCATGAATTATAAAACTTAAAAGTTATCTTAAACTGCTCTTACAGACACAGAATACAATTAATTGTTTTCTGAATAGTCCCGAAAATTTTGTTTAGTAGATAGTTATTTATAATGTATGTAGTTACTTCTGTACTGAGTGAATGTTTAAGAGCGAAATGTAAATGTTATATTTTATTTTATGTCTCTCAGCTTCAATGTTAGTTATGTTTGTTATATGAACTGCATAGCTGTAGAATGTCTGGAATAGAGTGAAAGATGTATGATAAAGGGCAGAATGTCAGACGGGCCTGCGTGCCCAATTCTTAACCCTTTTGAAATAAAGTCAATCAATCAGTCAATCAATCAATCAATCAGTCAATCAGTGTGTCACTTGTGGAACTTTCCTTCTCTAACAGCTCTCTTGAAGATCTCTTGGCTGTAAGCAAGATACTCTTCTGCTGATGCATCCATTCACAAATCATCAACAGTGTCCTGTTGCCATATTTGCCTAGGTCTTCCTCTCTTTCTTTTCCCCATTATATACTCTTCCAATTAACCCTATATTAAATTCCACTTCTTCAAGTGAAATATCTTCAAGAATCTTGAGAACATATGGCATTCAAAAGTTATAAGCACAAAAACCAAGTTAACATTATTCAATTCAAATGTAATATCCACCCTCATTTATGCATACAAAAGCTGGAAAACAACTAAAGAAATAGACAAGAAATTAGATTCTTTCAAAAACAAATGCCTAAGGAAAATACTCAGTATAAAGTGGAAGGAATTAAAGAACAATGCAGAGATAAGACAAATGGCAAACAGCAACCTGTCTCATGGGTGATCATGAAAAAGAAGATGGGCATATGTTGGTCACGTGATGAGAAGAAACAATCAGAGGATCCCCAAACAATCTGTTAAGTGGAACACAACAGGCTGAAGAAAAAGAGGTCGACCACGTGAAACTCTAAAGAGGACATTGTTAAGAGAGGCCAGTTCAGTGGGCATAACATCCCTTGATGAGACTGAAAAACTCACCAAAGACAGTAAATCTTGGCGAACTACCGTGTGGGCCTTATGTGACGTTTAACGGCATGGAAGAATGTAAGATGTAAGAAATATCAATTCTAGCTATCTTTGCTCCCATTTAATTCATTCATTCACTCATCTTTGGAATACCCTCCCATCCTATATAAAAAATATAAATTATACTCCTTCCTACAACTACAAGCTTTCCCAATATCTATTTGATGTTGACTACATGCCTCCATGAATTATAAAACTTAAAAGTTATCTTAAACTGCTCTTACAGACACAGAATACAATTAATTGTTTTCTGAATAGTCCCGAAAATTTTGTTTAGTAGATAGTTATTTATAATGTATGTAGTTACTTCTGTACTGAGTGAATGTTTAAGAGCGAAATGTAAATGTTATATTTTATTTTATGTCTCTCAGCTTCAATGTTAGTTATGTTTGTTATATGAACTGCATAGCTGTAGAATGTCTGGAATAGAGTGAAAGATGTATGATAAAGGGCAGAATGTCAGACGGGCCTGCGTGCCCAATTCTTAACCCTTTTGAAATAAAGTCAATCAATCAGTCAATCAGTCAGTCAGCGTGTCACTTGTGGAACTTTCCTTCTCTAACAGCTCTCTTGAAGATCTCTTGGCTGTAAGCAAGATACTCTTCTGCTGATGCATCCATTCACAAATCATCAACAGTGTCCTGTTGCCATATTTGCCTAGGTCTTCCTCTCTTTCTTTTCCCCATTATATACTCTTCCAATTAACCCTATATTAAATTCCACTTCTTCAAGTGAAATATCTTCAAGAATCTTGAGAACATATGGCATTCAAAAGTTATAAGCACAAAAACCAAATTAACATTATTCAATTCAAATGTAATATCCGCCCTCATTTATGCATACAAAAGCTGGAAAACAACTAAAGAAGTAGACAAGAAATTAGATTCTTTCAAAAAAAAATGCCTAAGGAAAATACTCAGTATAAAGTGGAAGGAATTCAAGAACAATGCAGAGATAAGACAAATGGCAAACAGCAACCTGTCTCATGGGTGATCATGAAAAAGAAGATGGGCATATGTTGGTCACGTGATGAGAAGAAACAATCAGAGGATCCCCAAACAATCTGTTAAGTGGAACACAACAGGCTGAAGAAAAAGAGGTCGACCACGTGAAACTCTAAAGAGGACATTGTTAAGAGAGGCCAGTTCAGTGGGCATAACATCCCTTGATGAGACTGAAAAACTCACCAAAGACAGTAAATCTTGGCGAACTACCGTGTGGGCCTTATGTGACGTTTAACGGCATGGAAGAATGTAAGATGTAAGAAATATCAATTCACAACATTAAAATTTGTAAAATTTTATTGTCATATATCACATCCTATTTTAACATTTAAGCATTTTAGAAATATCGCTTCCTAGCACTGCAGTGTTTTCATCTGTTGTGTTTCATTTCAGTGACTAGATATAGACTATCAAATACATATTCTGTCAGCACAGGGAATATTCCTGCTATCATGTATAGATTCTGTAACAGCATAGAGATAGTTAAACAAGTGGTGGCACTTTAACTGCTAAATAATGCAATCAGTAGTGAACTTAGTTTCTTGTGCAAAGGTTGTGTACTGGAAGTATACCTCAGTTAACTTATAAATGAGTGAATGACACGTATGTTTGGAAAACTCAGAATGAAGAATATTTGCAGGTGGGCTAGATATGCCAGTTAAATAAGACATACTAAAGTATGGGTATCTGTGCTTATCTGCCAGTCAAATAAGGCATACTAAAGTATGGGTATCTGTGCTTATCTGTCAGTCAAATAAGACATACTAAAGTATGGGTATCTGCTTATCTGTCAGTCAAATAAGACATACTAAATTATGGGTATTTGTGCTTAACTGTCAGTCAAATAAGACATACTAAAGTATGGGTATCTGTGCTTATCTGTCAGTCAAATAAGACATACTAAAGTATGGGTATCTGTGCTTATCTGTCAGTCAAATAAGACATACTAAAGTATGGGTATCTGTGCTTATCTGTCAGTCAAATAAGACATACTAAAGTATGGATATCTGTGCATATTTACCAGTTCAACAAGACACACCAGAGTATGGGTATCTCTACATATTTACTAGTTTAGCAGGACACACTAGAGTTTAAGTATTTGTGATATCTGCGAGTTTAGCAAGACACACAAGAGTATTGGTATCTGTGCATATCTGCACGTTCAACAAGACACACCAGAGTATTGGTATCTGTGCATATCTGCACGTTCAACAAGACACACCAGAGTATTGGTATCTGTACATATCTGCAAGTTCAACAAGACACACCAGAGTATTGGTATCTGTACATATCTGCAAGTTCAACAAGACACACCAGAGTATTGGTATCTGTACATATCCACAAGTTCAACAAGACACACTAGAGTATTGGTGTCTGTGCATATCCACAAGTTCAACAAGGCACACCAGAGTATTGGTGTCTTTGCATATCTGCAAGTTCAACAAGACACACCAGAGTATTGGTGTCTTTGCATATCTGCAAGTTCAACAAGATGCACCAGAGCACTTCTGGCATACTAAATTATGGATATCTGTGCATATTTACCAATTCAACAAGACACACCAGAGTATTGGTATCTGTGCATATCTGCAAGTTCAACAAGACACACCAGAGTATTGGTATCTGTACATATCCACAAGTTCAACAAGACACACTAGAATATTGGTATCTGTACATATCCACAAGTTCAACAAGACACACCAGAGTTTTGGTATCTGTACATATCCACAAGTTCAACAAGACACACCAGAGTATTGCTATCTGTACATATCCACAAGTTCAACAAGACACACCAGAGTATTGGTATCTGTACATATCCACAAGTTCAACAAGTCACACCAGAGTATTGGTATCTGTACATATCCACAAGTTCAACAAGACACACCAGAGTATTGGTATCTGTACATATCCACAAGTTCAACAAGACACACCAGAGCATTGGTGTCTGTGCATATCCACAAGTTCAACAAGACACACCAGAGTATTGGTATCTGTACATATCCACAAGTTCAACAAGACACACCAGAGTATTGGTATCTGTACATATCTGCAAGTTCAACAAGTCACACCAGAGTATTGGTATCTGTACATATCCGCAAGTTCAACAAGACACACCAGAGTATTGGTATCTGTACATATCTGCAAGTTCAACAAGACACACCAGAGTATTGGTATCTGTACATATCTGCAAGTTCAACAAGACACACTAGAGCATTGGTATCTGTACATATCTACAAGTTCAACAAGACACACCAGAGTATTGGTATCTACATATCTGCAAGTTCAACAAGACACACCAGAGTATTGGTATCTGTGCATATCTACAAGTTCAACAAGATGCACCAGAGTATTGGTATCTGTGCATATCTACAAGTTCAACAAGATGCACCAGAGTATTGGTATCTGTGCATATCTACAAGTTCAACAAGATGCACCAGAGTATTGGTATCTGTGCATATCTGCAAGTTCAACAAGACACACCAGAGTATTGGTATCTGTACATATCTGCAAGTTCAACAAGACACACTAGAGCATTGGTATCTGTGCATATCTACAAGTTCAACAAGACGCACCAGAAGGCTGGTTTCTGTGCATGAAGAAGAAACAGGAAATTAAATCTAGAAAAACAATCCCATGATTCTGTGACACACCTGAGTTAACACTTTGTGAATGAAACTGAAATGATCTATCTCCCTCTTAAACTTTCTACACTCTGTGACATGTAACCATCTTTATTGCAAGCTGCATGTTTTATGCAGCATTCCATGCTATATTGTAATATTAGATGATGCATATGACCATTTTGGATTTTGGTAAAGTTTCTGACACACCTTTCATATATATGTCTTTTTTTTAAAGTTTCCACTCTTGTTAGTATACTTACACCTTTCATGTCCAATGCTGACCACGTTGTCTGTCACATGAACACTATCTGGTATCATCCTTATTTAAGTAAGACATTTACTGTGTTTTATGTCAATGCCTTGTCTTCTCACAGGCAGGAACCTGGGACAGAAAGAATGGCCTTAACTTCACCCTAGAGATTTATGTGCCTGTGAAAAATATCTCTGGTCAGAAATATATTATATCAACTTATGTTGTAAGTTCAGTGTGCTTCTGTACATTTTATAAGTTGAGTGTAATATTATATATCTTGTAAGTTCAGTAACTTGGCAGCTACATAGACCAAGATGGTGACACCAGGAAGGAAGTCAGAATTGCAAAAGCACCACATTGTCCTTAAAAAATCTTGAGAACATATGAAATTCAAAAGTTATAAGCACAAAAAACAAGTTAAGATTATTCAATTCAAATGTGATATCCACCTTCATTTATGCATGCGAAAGCTGGAAACCAAATAAAAAAAACAGACAAGAAATTAGACTCTTTGAAAACAAATGCCTAAGGAAAATACTTTGTATAAAGTGGAACAAATTCAAGAACAAGCAGAGATAAGACAGATGAGCAAACAACCTGTTAGGGTGATCAGAAAAAGAAGATGGACATATGTAAGCCATGTGATGAGAAGAAACAATCAGAGAATACCAAAACAAGTTATCAAGTGGAGCACATCAGTCCGAAGAAAAAGAGGTTGACCATGTGAAACTCTAAAGAGGACATTGTTAAGAGAAGCCAGTTTAGTGGGCATAACATCCCTTGATGAAGTTGAAAGACTTGCAGAGAGCAGGAAAACTTAGCAAACAACTATGCGAGCCCTAAATGACGTTAACGGTATGGGAAAGATGTAAGATGTAAGTTCAGTGTGTTGTTAAATATCTTGTAAGTTCAGTGTGTTATTCTTGTAGTTCTGTGTGTTATTCTTGTAAGTTCAGTGTGTTATTATATATCTTGTAAGTTCAGTGTGTTATTCTTGTAAGTTCAGTGTGTTATTCTTGTAAGTTCACTGTGTTGTTATATATCTTGTAAGTTCAGTGTGTTATTCTTGTAAGTTCAGTGTGTTATTATATATCTTGTAAGTTCAGTGTGTTATTCTTGTAAGTTCAGTGTGTTATTATATATCTTGTAAGTTCAGTGTGTTATTATATATCTTGTAAGTTCAGTGTGTTATTATATATCTTGTAAGTTCAGTGTGTTATTCTTGTAAGTTCAGTGTGTTATTATATATCTTGTAAGTTCAGTGTGTTATTCTTGTAAGTTCAGTGTGTTATTCTTGTAAGTTCAGTGTGTTATTATATATCTTGTAAGTTCAGTGTGTTATTCTTGTAAGTTCAGTGTGTTATTATATATCTTGTAAGTTCAGTGTGTATTCTTGTAAGTTCAGTGTGTTGTTAAATATCTTGTAAGTTCAGTGTGCTTCTGTACATTTTATAAGTTGAGTGTAATATTATATTTTGTTACTAATTTTCCTATCATCACCTTTATTGTCATGCAGATTTCATTGAATGTTTTTGTTATTGTTCCTTTCAAAAACATTTAAACATTCCTGTCAACATGACTATTTCTCTCACAATGTTAAACATTGCTGTTAACATCATTAATGTTCCTCTCACAACATAAACATTTCTGTCAGTACAACAGATATCTCTGTGGACATCACAAACATCTTGTCAAATGTCATGAAAATCCCTGTCTGAATTCAGTGCAGAATATCATCATTGCTCCTCAGACTGACCCATACGTGATGAAAAATGAGTCTGCTCCATCAGGTTACTCAGGATTCTGCGTGGATCTGCTCAATCACATAGCTGAAGCCAGAAACTTCACGTGGGAGATTCATCTACAGGACACGGTTGGCAAGCAGCAGCCAAATGGCTCCTGGAATGGCGTCATGGGAGCATTAATTAGCCGGGTAAGTGTAGACAGTGATGGGATTCGGTAGTGAGCCATGGTTCTAATCATGTTTGCTAACAGGGAACAGTTTAATTAACGTGAGCATAGCCTGACATTCTCTAATGATGCCAGAAAGATAAATATAATAATAATCCAGAAAAATGAAATGAAAAACAGTATAAGCAACATTTTTTTCAGATTTTACAACATTGATAACACTGGAGAAGATAATGAACACCAGCTGACCAGGCAGAAGAGAAAAATGCACAGTAAATAAAAGCATAGACTGCAAGGAAAAGTTTTAAATAAGATTTAACTCACCATGCCAGCGTCTGTGAGAAGAGATAAAAGGTGAAGACTGACTGATTGGTCTCAGGTGGTAGCGTCACTAGAGATAGGATACTCCCATATCTGCTCCATTGCCTGTTCCGAGGGCCAGTGTAAAATATGTAGCTATCCTGTGTTGATTGTCACTCTCATCCACAGAGTGATCAGTGAGGCCATGCGTGTTGTGCTTATAAGAAAGAAAAAATCTAATATATTATGTAGCTTAGCTAATGAAAAAATGCAGGAAAATTGTAATGTGAGACATGAGTGAAAAATTGGCAAAAAATCAAAGAAATAAGCCATGGCTTAGCTAAAGAAAAATCAAGAAATGTCTCAAAATAAGACATGGCTTAGCTAAAGAAAAATAAAAAAATGTATCAAAATAAAACAAGGCTTAGATAAAGAAAAATCAAGAAATGTCTCAAAATAAGACATGGCTTGGCTAAAGAAAAATCAAGAAATGTCTCAAAATAAGACATGGCTTAGCTAGTGACAAAAAGAAAAACAAGAACAAAATCTGACATAAAACATACATCCAGGGATCATAGTCTATGAAGAAATATCTTAAAATTACCTATTTTTGCTGATCAGGGTCCCCATGATTATCTGGAATAAAAGCCCAATTATTCCAGAAACAGTAAAATTTCCTTAATGTTCAGTGAAGGATGCCAGACAGTGTTTATAAATTTAAGATGCCTCAGAGGGCAGACTAATCATTTTGATAACCTTTCAGCAAAACCTACTCCAGTATACTTGATTAAATATTAGTTTTCTTTAGAAAAACAAAATAAGTTTATGTTACAAAGTCATTAATATTGTACATAAACAAGATAAATTGTAATTTTACAAATATAAAAACAGAAAATGTCTGCCATTTTTTTTGTTTTGGACTCTTCAGTGAAAAAAGTTAACTGTTTTCATGACAGACATGGGACAGATCTCATTTAAGACTCTTCTTGTTACAGAAAGCAGATATTGGTATAGGTGACCTGACCATCAACTTGAAGAGGGAGCAGGTCGTGGACTTTACCAAACCTTTCCTCACAACTGGAATCACAATCCTTATAAAAAAGCCAACACCCAAGTCCTTGAACCTTTTCTCCTTCCTGTCTCCCTTATCAGCAGATGTAAGTAGGACAGCAGGTCCATGTTTATGCTTGCATAATGTGTTCTTGTCTTTTTTTGCTGGTCTAAATGTTTTTGTCTCTTTGCTGGTCTAAATGTTCTTGTCTTTTAGCTGGTCTAAATGTTCTTGTCTTTTTGCTGGTCTAAATGTTCTTGTCTTTTAGCTGGTCTAAATGTTCTTGTCTGTTTACTGTTCTAAATATTCTTGTCTTTTTTGCTGGTCTAAATGTTCTTGTCTTTTTTGTTGGTCTAAATGTTCTTGTCTTTTTGCTGGTCTAAATGTTTTTGCACACATGTTCTGCAGGTGACAAGACAAACCAAAAAAATTTGGGAGCAGTAGGAAACTTGGAAGCAAAAATCTGTTTAAAAAATGTTAAAAGACTAAAAGAGGTTGGCCATGACAAGAACAAAGACAAAGAAAAGAGCAGGAACCAGAACAAGAACAAAGACAAGGAAAAGAGCAGGAATCAGAACAAGAACAAAGACAAGGAAAAGAGCAGGAATCAGAACAAGAACAAAGACAAGGAAAAGAGCAGGAATCAGAACAAGAACAAAGACAAGGAAAAGAGCGAAATCAGAACAAGAACAAAGACAAGGAAAAGAGCAGGAATCAGAACAAGGACAAAGATAAGGAAAAGAGCAGGAATCAGAACAAGAACAAAGATAAGGAAAAGAGCAGGAATCAGAACAAGAACAAAGACAAGGAAAAGAGCAGGAATCAGAACAAGACAAGGAAAAGAGCAGGAATCAGAACAAGAATAAAGAGAGAAGACAAGGATGGAAAAACCATAGCAGAAATCAAGCCAGAAACCAGGATGAAATAAAGATAAAATTTAATTAGGAATCTAAATCTAGAACACTTCTCAGTTTACTTCTTGTTTACTTCTCACAGTTGGTCCCAGTATTTTTGGGATAATACATTTGATTTCTTTACAGACAATCCAAAAGCATTCAGAAAATGTTGCATTTTTGTGTTTTTAATGTTTCTTGTTTCTGAGCCTTTATTATAGTTTTTAAAGTTGAGCAGTTAAAAAAGCAGGAAGTTTATCATTTTTGAAAAGTAATGAAATTTTCAAAATAATATATTTTTGTGCTCACTTTTGAAATAGAATTGATAAAAAAAGTTACAGTAATAGTTGAGACAGAAAATTTTCTGATGAAAAATATTGACAAGAAAGACAAGAATTTTAAAACTGTCAAGTGACATCACTCATCACAACATATGCCTGTGAGACCTGAATACTTAACAAAACAGCTGAGAAACACATAAGTGCCTTTGAATGTAAAAGCTATAAAAGAGTCCTTCAGCTATCATGGACGCAAACAAGAACAAATGTATCCATACTACAAGAATTTAATATTGAAGAAGGTTAGTTAGTAAAGAAGATTAAACAGAGAAAACTTAAGTATTTCAGACATATTAAACATCATGAGAGTTTGGAAAAGATAGTCTTGGAAGGGTACATATTGGAAAAAAGCGGAAGACCAAGGCAGAGATGGCAACAAGACATTGTTGATGATTTGTCAGTGGATGCATTTGCATCTCTGTTACAGCTGAGAGACCTTCAAAGGAGCTGTTAGGGAGGCAAAGTTCCACAAGGGACACACAAATGAGTGACATCGCCAATGGGGATTATTATAAACGGTTTTCCAGGGGGGGGTGCAATCAGCCACCCATAGCTGATGTGTTGGCATCAGGGTTAGCAAACCATAGCTGACCAAGACCCTGTCCCACCTCTCCGTTGGTACCCCTAGTAACAAGATTAGTCTGGCTAACAGGGCAGGGATTGCCATACATCCCCATAGTGGTGGAGTCTGCTAAAGAACCATTGCACCCCCTCTGCACTTTAACTGTATTCTGGGACTGAAAAATAGCTGCCATAACCCGCTTCCATACTGATATGATGTTCTGCCTCAACACCTTCATAGCATCAGCTACAAAGAACACCAGCTCACAGTTACAGGGAGATAGCACAAGACAAGACAAGACAAGACAAGACAAGACTTTTCCAGTGATACATGGTGAGCACACAGCCTAGCCTAAAAAAAAAGGACAATAAAAGCAATTTTCTTTGAAGAACTTTCGGAGAAAGAGGTCTCTGTTTTTTTTATAGAAACCCACAGACAGGTTTTGAGAGTGAGAACATGAATGAAAGTTAATTATTTGTATTTGCTCTCTGGTTTCTTTGTTCATGTTCAGGTCTGGGTCTACATGATTGCAGCCTACCTATGTGTCAGCTTCATGCTTTTCATCATTGCCCGATTCAGTCCTTATGAATGGTGCAACCCACACCCATGTAACCCAGACACGGATGAAGTGGAAAACCAGTTCACAGTGATGAACAGTCTGTGGTTTACCATTGGATCCATCATGCAGCAAGGTCAGTCAGTTGGTGCAAAATCAGAGTTTTATGTCATCAGAAATATTCTGAGTATATTTCATGTAATTTTCTATTACACAAATGGATTTCATGTTCATTAACTCTTAATGTACCAGACATCCGTAATCTTTAAATATATTTTGTAAAAAACATCTAAATCATGTTTTACTGGGAAGTGAAGTGATGCCTACTTTTAGAAATGTAGTAGTTCTGTGAAACAAAACCATATGACTATATTTATTGTTAAAAACATTTCTTCAAAATGCCATTTAGATAGTTCATGGTAGGTTACGGGTTAATTACAAAACTATACAGTAACCGCTCAGTCCAGTGGTTGTCCATCTATGATATGACAGAGCTGGCCACCCTGTCAGCTCCCTCATTTCCCTGGTTGCCTGCATGCCTAGGGAAAGTGACTCTATGAATCATTGTGACTTGAGCCACCCCCTGTGTACAGAACCTGCCTCAACCTTCCAGATCGTGCTCAGTGAGTTGGTTAGAATGCAGACACAGGCACAGTTCTGTGATTCCAGCCACTCGAATGTTTTCATCACTGCCATCGCCTTCATCATCATGTGCTTGTGGTTATAACGAAGGTACCACTGGCTTCCTGGATTGCACTGCCAACTGAGTGTGCCTTGAATACCCATGCACACTTATGATGTCATACAATGGACTTATCTGTGTAAATAACAACATCTGTCTCATTTGTGTTTTCGTTGATGAGGGCATTGATTTCTGCATTCATAGCTGATATTGTTGTAGCAAGCTCAGAGAGATAGAGTGGAGGTCTTTGAAAGCATCAAATCCATGCCACTGCTTAAACTGAGAGAGCTGGAAGTACAGATTGGTATGGCCAGGAATGAAAGGTATGCTGGATGTGAGAGGGGACTTGTCAACCAACACAGGATGGGCACTATCAACCACAGGACGCTGATGGACATGTAGAGGGGGGAATATGAGCACCTGTGGACATGTCCAGAGTGCAGTGATGATGACCCAGGCCATAAACCATACAAAACTATACATTTTTTTAATGCCCTGGTCATAACTTTATGGTGATTCTATAACACTATGTAAGAAACCATTTATGTCATATTCTTGTCACCAAAAATTTTTCTGATAGTTTGTGTGTATTATGTCAAAAGAAAAGAAAGTAACTATTATTTAAAAATTATATTTTAAATCTTCATTTTCTTGCTCTGGAGCTATTTAAACTGGTTTATTCACAAAATTTAACCATCGCTGATGGCACCTGTTTTCTATCACAGGTTGTGAAATAGCACCCCGGGCGCTGTCGACGCGTCTGGTTGCTGGTATGTGGTGGTTCTTCACACTCATCATGATTTCCTCTTACACTGCCAATCTAGCAGCTTTTCTGACAGTTGAACGAATGGTTTCTGACATCAACAGTGCCGATGATCTGGTTAAGCAGTCCAAAATTAAATACGGCACTTTTGAGGGTGGAGCCACCATGGAGTTCTTTAATGTCAGTAAAACTTTAAAGTCTGTTATCTGTTAGAGAAAGTCTGATATCTGTTGGAGAAAGTCTGTTATCTATTAAAAGAAAGTCTGTTATCTGTTAAGAGAAAGTCTGATATCTGTTAGAGAAAGTCTGTTATCTATTGGAAGAAAGTCTGTTATCTGTTAGAGAAAGTCTGATATCTGTTAGAGAAAGTCTGTTAGAAGAAAGTCTGTTATCTATTAGAAGAAAGTTTGTTATCTGTTAGAGAAAGTCTGTTATCTGTTAGAGAAAGTCTGTTATCTGTTAGAAGAAAGTCTGTTGTTTGTTAGATAAAGATAATTTATACTGTTATTGACTAGTAAATAAATACATTTCCTGTTACAGAGATTTGTAAAAAATGTGTTGAGATACTGACCCTTCTTGTTTATTTCAATAGGAGATCAGCAACAACAAAAAAATGATGCTTTGACAGGCCTTGTTTTCTCTGTCGTCTTTACTTTTTTTTTCATAATCTTTCTAAAATCATTAATTTGTGTTCTTTGCAGCTGATGCTAAGATAATTTTGATGGGGAGTGGGTTAAACTGATTGTCTAGAAGTTCTAGAGTGGACCTGAAGGGAAAGGCTTCTCAGCAGACTCCACTACCTTAGAACCACATCAAGTCAGACCTTGTTGGTCAAGTTAACAGAATGCAATAACTTTTTACTAGGATGTCCATGTAGATTGTAGCAGTTTTTTTGGCCAGTTTTCCAGTTCTGTGGCTCAGATAACCATGCTGTCTGATAATTGTGCTAATCAAGTTTTTTTATTATCGTGATCAATATTTCTGCTTCCTCATCTTTGGAACTTCATCAGAACAACCGGATAGCCACTTATGAAAAAATGTGGAAGTTCATGAATGCCACACCGGAGCTGAGTTTTGTCAAGAACCTAACTGAGGCAGTGGAACGAGTGAAGACCGGAGAGTATGCTTATATCTCAGAATCCACCACAGTGGAGTATGTTATCCACAGGTTAGTACTCCAGACTGTATCATATAAGTAGGACATACTACTCAGTAGATTGTTTACCTGTATACTGATTTGAACAGTAGAACACTATTAACTTTTCCCCAAATGATTTTCCTGTGAATTCTGCTGAACCTATATGTTGTCATTTTGCTCCAAAGACAGATTTAAGGAAAACAAATCTTTGTGGTATCTTAGAAAATAGAAGATACAAGTGTCACGAGAGTTTAATAGATTCAGCATTTTGAAGATCATCACAGAAAGTTAAAAAGTTTTCACAGAATTTTGTTAGCAGAACTCCTACCTTTTTCTCTCACAAAACACAGCACAGAGAATTATAATATGTCATCCTGTTTGACAGATTGTCTATTCATCTTTTATGATTAATGCAATATTATTATTCTTGTCAGACCCTCTAGTCTTTGTTCAGTATAACTGAATAATCTTTTCTTAGTAACACCACAATAATTAGTGTATAAGTATACAACTATACTTTTCTTAATTCTTAAGAAGCCATCACACAAGCACTGAAATGGCTGATGCCCAAGGAAGTACAATGAACTATAGTCATCATGGACTCTCAGAATCTATTAAGAAAAAAATAGAACAATGCATAATAAGAAGTGAGTGGTTGGACATAATATCCAAATCTCCTATCACAAACGTCACATGACTGTACTGTCAAGGGTATTCAGGAGTTGATGACAACAAAAAGGTTGATCAACTAGCAGCAATGAGCTAACCACATGGAAACATCAAACTGGACAAACAAGACATGTATCAGTCTTTCAAACAGCAAATCGAAGATTCAGCTTAAAAAAAAACCTTCCTCAAAAGTTCATACCTTGCACACCTTATGGCCTTACATGTGGTTAGAGGAAGGGGAAGTAAGTCCTTGTTGTGCACCAGAACATGAGCAATGTATAACCAACACATTACTGGAATCACATCAGCAGAAACACTAAAGGACATCCAGGTGTCCTACCAAGAACACTTATGGGCACGCCCCGAGCGTAATGAAGCAACTCCCAGGTAACCAGCAACAGAGTTTGGTCTTATTCAGTGTCATGTAGAATAATCTTTATTAGATTGGATATAATAATATTTTACTTCAACAGGAACTGTGACCTCATGAGAGTTGGAGGGCTACTGGACAGCAAAGGCTATGGATTTGCCACACCACCAGGTAGTAAACAGCAGCAGAAACCTTAAGTTTTGTGTTTGTTCACAAAGTGACTATGACAAATGTTTCCTCCGCTAGACGATTCAACAGTGTGGAAAAACACAATTCTTTGAATCTTAATTCCGGCAGAAATCAGGACTTCTTAATTCATCCTGTTTTGAAAAATACTGCTATAGAGTCATATCAAGGTTGTGCAGCAACATCAGAATTTGTCAGCAAACAGCAAACTCTGATCTACACTTCCTTGTGTCTGATATTTGGCCTCGGGTTCCTGCCACATCATCTTCTATCAATTTCCCAAGGGTTTCTTTGATTTTACGGCTTCACTTATATGCAACATTAGTCTTCTGAAGATCTTTAGATGTAGATTCTGTTTCAGTTAGTAATGTTCATTTATAAATTTAAAATATTGTCAGAATAATTAATAATGTTCATGAAACAAACAAAAAAAACTGAAAATGTTGCCCACTTGGCGTTTAAATATCAAGATTTTTGTCCCCATGTCACTGCATTGTGGCAGGGTCGGCACTTAAAACCCACATAACTTTTGCACTTTAACCCTTATCACCTCACCATTTAAACTACGTTGCTTTGCAATTTAAGCTACTTAATTTCTACATTTTAACCTTTTGTAACTTCTGCACTTTAACCCACATTCTTGATATTTAATGTTTCCAGTTCTTGGCCCAACTCATGGGTCACTACGAGAAGCCTTGACCGAGGAAATCTTGCGCTTACAGGAAAATCAGGTCATTGATGTACTCTATACCAAGTGGTGGAAAAAAGAAAAGGGTGGTGACAAGTGTACAGAGGAGGAGGGTTCTCCGGCGGGAAAGGCAGCTGAGCTTGGGGTAGAAAATGTGGGCGGAGTTTTTGTAGTGCTCATGGGAGGTGTAATCATTGGTTTCTTTGTCTCGCTGTGTGAGTTTATGTGGAAAGCCAGAAAAAACGCCAAAAAGGATAAGGTAAGACGTGAATTTAGTGTCCTTTTTGAGCGTCCTTTTGTTGTTCTGTTTAGAAGTGAATTTAGTGCCTTGGTTTAGTTTTCTTTTGTTGGTGAAAATATTTCTTGTTATCCACCGTAACTTATTCAGGAATCCTATGTTGATTTTGTATGTTATAAAACTATGGATCATTCATTTTAAATTTCTTTTGTAGAATAGGATTAAAACAGTCAAAGTAATGAAATATTTTCTCATGCAAAGGAATTGGATTAAAGACCTTCAATCAACACTCTCTCGTCTGTAAACATGGATATTTAACACTTGTGTTACAGAAATATACTTTTAAAAACAAAAAAATATGCCTACAGGGCAATGATTTTTTTGGACTACACTGCACATAGCTGTATGTGTAGAAATAAATCAGTTGCAAGACTGAACTAAAGGTGAATATTGTTATAAAAACATGCTTTGTTTGTTTACATAAAGGCTGATCCATCTTTATGTTACTTAATCAGTAAGTCAAAAGGGCAGGACTGGGCCAGTGAATAAAGATGTCGTCTCTCAGTCAGTCTCTGGAAGTTGAATGTTGGCTCGAATTTAACCATACCTTCTGTTTGTCAAGATTCTTGCTGGTGCTTGGGAGTATGTTCACCATTTGAGATTCCCTTTCCAGGAGGAGACTGAAGCAGCTATGGACTTGTCATGGACAGCTCATGTGTAGTGATAACAATTCTAATGTTTTAACATCATTTTTTTAAACCCATAAGTCAGTGATTTAGTCAGTCAGTTTTTCAGAATCTCCTTAAATTTTGATCATTCTTCCAATGGCAGCAAACTCTGTGCTCGGAGATGTCTGAGGAGATCAGATTTGTCGTCCGCTGTCTTGGATCCAAGAAAAAGAACAAGAAACGTGAAGATGTCATCACAGACAATGGGCTCCAGTTTATGCCACTGACTGGCTACACCCAGAATTCTTATGGCAAGGAAGTGTATGCTTAAAAGTTTCCTACTTTAAATGTTCTTCAGGCTGAAAGCACGTAGATCTGCCAATCAACTCTGTGGCCTGTGATTTTAATCTTAGTACTTTGAGAAAACTGCAATTTGAAAACAATGAAAAATGTTCAACAAAAGTGCCTTTTATCTCTGTCAAAAAAAGCTAAATCAAAAAGAAATATGTAATTTGTCTGAGTTTATCAACAGGAGCGTAAGTAAGTAACTGCAAGCTCAACTAGTCATGTAGAATAGTTTCCTAGTACAATTTCAATACTTTCTACCGAGGCTAAGTAGATTTTAATCTACAAACCCTCACCACACACGTGGTAAAGTTATCTAGCAAGCCCATGCGGGCATTAATAAAAAAAAAAAAGAAAAATTAAGGACCTTCTTGTTGGGAAAACAGCACTACCATGTCATAGAAGCTTTTAAGTATATGGTGTTAGTGCCCATGTTTTCCTCGGCTTGAAGTCACGGTAGAGGGCGATGTGGTCAGCATGACACCTGATCCAGGTCTAGAGGAGCCAAGTACTCCTTTTTTACAGCTGAATGATTGGGGCATTTGGTCCCAGGCTTGAACCACTGACCTCCTAGTGAGAGATGCATGCATTAGCTGCTGCACCACTCTAGCACCTTTCTTGCTTTAATAAGGAATCACTAATACACTGTAACTTAGTAAGAAGTGTGCCATCACTTTCATACATTGTATTCTTTCAGAGATTTAATATCCTGAGGTCAATATTTAGCATATTCCAGAGTTGAGGATTTCTTTTACCAGAAATTTCTTTTCTTCTTTTTTTTTTCACTCAATTAGCCGAGCATGTACAGAAGAGGTAACAATTATGGGAACAAATATTGTTAGCACAAAACTACAAACATTGTTAACACAAAATTGCAACAGTTCACAGAGATGACATGTATAGTTTCACTTATCAACAGATTTATGTTTACAGAGAAAGAATGAGTATGTGAGTGTATTATAGTACATATATATATATATGGGAAAAGGACAAAGATAAAGAGAAATTATTACTTCCATCATAGTTTATGTACTCCTGATGTAGCATTTAAAACACAGTTGGCAGCATCATTAAAAATGTAGTAGATAAAATAAGTAGTAGCAAGTCCAGTTTCTTCCATAGTCATAAAATGCAAATGTTTGTTGATAATTAATATTTTAATGTTCTTCTACTTCTTCAGCTTTCCGAGTCATTAAGGCTCATTGCTGCAGATAAAGTTCGCCTCCATTCCTCTCTATTCCTAATCTTCTCTCTCCAGTTGGTGACACCAGTTTCTTTTATATCCTCTTCTATGTTGTCTTTCCATCTCTGTCTTGGTCTAACAATTGGTCTTGTTTCCCTCATCTCTTGTGCATATATAATTTTAATTTGTTCTCATCAATTCTTTCTAGATGGCCCAACCAGTGTAGACTGTTCAGTTTCAAGACATTTATAATTTTTCTAGGATTTAAATAAGCTGTTCAGTTCAGTGTTCTTTCTAGCTATCCAGTCTCCACTGTTGGTATCCCTTATGGGCCTAAAGTCTTCTTAGGATCTTGTTCTCAAAGATCCGCAAATGTTGTTCATCTTTCTTTGCTGTACTCCATGTTTCTGATCCATACATAACGGCTGGTCTTATTATAGTTTTGTAGATTGTTATTTTGGTGTTTTGGGACAGGATTTTGGATTTAACAGGTGTTGCAAGGTGAAGTATATTTTATTCCATATCTGTACTCTGATTTTCATTTCCTCACTTACTATGTTGCTTCTGCTGAAGGTTGTGCCTAGATATTTGTATGTTTCTGCTTCCCTAATGATCATATCTCCAGCATTTATATAATCTGGATCATTCTTCCTCTGGTCCCTTGATATCTTCATATACTTTGTCTTATCTTGGTTAATGGTCAAGCCTACTTTTAGTGCTACATCTCTCAGGTGTATGCAGGTATTGATGACCTCTTGCACAGTTTCCCCCACTAGGTTGATGTCATCATGTCTTAGTATTTTTCCTTGTTTTTCTGTACTGCTTTCTTCTTTAATTTTTCTGATGACCTTTTCTAGTACTAGGTTGAAAAGTAATGGAGATAATTATCACCTTGTTGTAAATCATTTCTTATAGAGAAGGGCTCTGACTTTTTTCCTTTATATATTACTATATTTTGTGCATCCTCCATACATATTCTAGTCAAATTGATTAATTTATTAGGTATCTCAAAATCTTTCATAATTTTCCATAAGCTGTTCCTGTCTATGGTGTCATAAGCTTTCTTGAAGTCAATGAAGATGTTATGTACGTCTTTCCCATATTCCTAGCTCTTTTCTCCTCTTTGATGTAGATAAAATATTTGGTCTACAGGTGATCTGTTCTTCCTGAAACCTGTTTGATAGTTTCCCAGTATGTTCTCACTGTATGGTCTTAATCTATTTAAAAGTATAATAGAGAGTATTTTGTAGCTTGTTCACTGTAAGGATATTCCTCTGTAGTTTTCACACTTGCTCTTTTCACCTTTTTTGAATGCTAGGATCAGTAATGATTCTCTCCATTCACTAGGGAGTTTTTCTTCTCTCCATATTTGTTGTATTAGTGCACATATCTGTTCATGTAGATTTAGACCTCTTTTTTTAATCAGTTCTGCAGCAATTCCATCTGAACCAGTTGCTTTGTTGTTTTAATGTTCAGCTCTTGCTTATGACAAACTGAAATGTTTAAAATTTCGTTTTTCAACTTGTTTTCATAAAGTGAAGATCTGCTGTTTATTTTCAGTTTTTTTTTTCTTATTTGGTTTTGTTCAGATTTTTCATCACCCTTGTAATTTGCATCAAATAGAAATTTATAAAACATGATTCAATAAATGAAAGAATAATAACATAAAAAAAAATTAAATTTGATTTCTTGTGTGTATTTAATAATTTTGTCTTTAAGAAACTGGTTTATCTGAAAGAAATTCGTCCAGCAATAGAAAAGACTTAAAAGTAACTGTATGTTGATTTGATTTTGTATTTTAAAAAATCCTATCCTATGTATTGTAACTATTGTCTTGTGTCAGACTAAATGCTTTAAAGAGTAAAGAGTCTGTGGGAGGTACCAGACAACCCAAATTCATTCACAGACTGAGATCACAGGACCAGGTAAAAAAAAAAAAAGTCTGAGAATGAGTAAATCTACTCAGATTTGATTCCAGAGTCGTGTATGTGTGGACAACAAAAGTGGTTTCTGGTTATTATGTAAGCATTCTGTTGTGTATGAGAAATGTTTGCTGAAATTGAGTGTTTTTTTATGACTTTGCAAATTTGTAAATATTGAAAGGAAATCTTGACAGAACTTTGTTTTGTTGTTTATTTTTAATGTTTTTTTTGTGTGATGTAACATTATGTCTTGTTGTTGTAAGTATTTTTGTTGGTAATATGTCTTACTATCTCTGTATTATTATTGTTATATGTGTTATTGTTTTTTGTATGTCTTTTTGCTGTGGCATGTTACACTGTTATCATATGCCACATTGTTACAAATGTAAATGTTATTCATATGTTTTGTATACTTGTTTTCATAATTCATGTTGTTAAACCATTAATCTAAGATAACATATAATTGGTGCCTTATATTTAGCATAATTTCACAGCTCATTCTTCCATCTGTCACTAATTTGTAAAAAGATTCACTATTTGATGTGAGTTATGTGAGCTAATGGCTTGGTGACATAATACCTGGCTTTGTGACAGATGATATAGATAGCACGGTGAAACAGCTGACTCAGCGGCATGATATAGCTGACTCAGTGATATAAAGACACAGCTGATTCAGTGGCATTATGATGTAGCTAGCTACATGACATGACCATACCTGACTAAGTGACACAGTGACATGCCAAATTAAGTGACATAATGATATATCTGGATCAGTTGTATGTTATAAAAAAGAAAGGTAATGTAACACATGTATACATCATTTTGCCATCTTTATCTTGCTGTAACACCTCGTGGAACAACATTCAGGAACTTGTTAAAGCAATATTTGCTCATCGATAGTCCACATGTCAAAAGTTTTCTTTTCAGACAGATTTCCATCAGATTAATTATGATTATTATTAGCATCTTTCATTTTTATCCTTTGAATGTCAGACATCTTTTCTCATTTAAATATTTATTTTTAGTAACATATGTCATTGTCATATGAAAATGATGTTTCTGATCTGTCATGATAATAAAAATGTTACATTAGATACATCTTATGAAAGAGTTATGACTGAATTAAAAGTGACTGGAGTAATTCAATTATATATCATGGTATATCATATTAATTGTCCACATATGAAGTGTTTGGCTTTGTCATGGTCAATCACATCATATGTCTGTACCAAAATGATGTATAGCATGTTATGTAATAATTTATTAAATGACATGAGAGCTCTATATATAAATACAACATTTGTACATATATATATATATATAGCATGACATTGTCACAAATATTCATGTTTTGTAATACTTGTTTTTTTTTTTTTGTCTGATAATCATGAAAATCTTCACGACAGAAGTGCACACATTCACTTTTCTGAGCATGTGCTTTTCTTTTTCTCCATAACGCAAAGAGGCCAAGTTCTGAAATAAATCTACTTTTAAATGTAGATTACAATTTTACAGGGTCTGGACTAACGTTTCTTAACCCTTTTTTTTTATGTGCTCTTGTAGAACCCCTGGAACATTTTTTTGTCATCCCTGTGGAACCCCAAAATTAAAATGTTTACTCTGCAAATTTTCATTTCATATGTGCCCCTGCCTCCTTCTTCTCCTTTTTCCCCCTCCCCCTCGGGAGATAAAATCACTAATAATGTAGAGTAGGCTGAAAAAAATATTTTCCCTTAGTTTATCTAGTAAGCTGTGCCAATTCCAAAGAAAAGAGTAATAAATGTAAAAAAAAAAGTAAAGGTAACCCTGTCATGCCTTAGAGGCACATAGGGATATGGTGTTTGTGCCCATATTTTCCTTGACCTGTCAGCACACTAGAGGGTGATATGGTCAGTATCACGCCTGGCTGCCTTTCCTTCCCCAACTCCAGAAGAAGTCGGGTACCCATTTCTACAGCTGGGTGACTGGGGTGCCGTCGGCCAGATTCAGTAATAAATGTACAGTTTACAAAATGTTAATCAGGTATGGCTTGTAGTAGTTGGTGTGTGTAAGAGTTTTTTTTTTCTTTGTGAATAGATAAAAATGATTTTGTTAACAAACCAGTCTTGGGGAAAAATAGGAAGAAAAGCATGCAGCCAAGCTGTAAGGTTGCACAGGAAATGCATAGGAGGGTTTTATAAGCCATGATCTGTGGCAGAACCAGTGCAGGTCCATCGTGGAACCATAGATGGAACCCAGGTTGAGAAACTCTGTTCAAGACCAGTGACCAGTGTTTCTTCTAAGCTGTGGAGTGTTGTCAGCCAAAAACATTCTGCTTTGTAGAATCTAGACATATATTTTAATGACGCTTTAGTAATTTAGATCACGGTTTTACAGATTCTGATAATCTACATTTTAAATACCATGCATATGATAACTGTACAGGTATGCGGTCACACGGTATTGCAAGATGCTGTATAATATGTTTGAATACAAATATCTCATGTGTTTATCCAGTAATTCAGCTTGAGATTAGATGTAGATATTCTTAAATGTTGGTGCATTACTGCCATTGTTGTTGTTTTTGACATAAATGATTTTTCTTTTCCACCAATAATGGGCTTTTTCTCAGCCACCAATAATGGGCTTTTCTCAACACATGTTAAGGAGAGGAGTTTATAGTCTGAAACAAATCTGAGTTTACATTATTGATCTTCCTTAGGTGTTAAATATAACAGAAATAATCTTATACAAATCATACTTTTTTATTTATCACTTTTAATTGTTGGTTGTAAAATGCACAACAGAAAGACTATCAAGTTGATAGAAAGATAGCTGGGCTTGTTAGAACACTGGCCAAGATTGTCTGGAAGATTTTCTGAGCTTGTCATAAATATTGTGAAACTTGTAATAAAAATTACTGAATTTGTAAGAAAGGTCAGTGACCTTTTCAGAATGATTGTTGAGCTTTTCATTTTTGGAATGATTACCAGACTTACTGGAAAGATTGTTGAACTTGTTGTTTTATCTCCTAGGAAATGCCAGTAGGATGTCTTTGCAGTCGATGCAGTGGAGCTATTGAGCCACAGCATCGTAAGGATGTGTAAGATTCCAGCAGCTAATTTTGCAGATCTGAGGTATAGCGAAAAAAAATGGAAACACAATACTTCTTTAGCAGACTCAAGAATCATGGGATCTACAGTGATCATTGCCAGGCTAAACCTGTTACTTTGTGTACCAAAGAGAAGTGAGTGAAGGTTTTTCATTAGTTATGGTTCGCCAGCTCTGCTGCAAGCAGTCAACTGTGGGTTGCTGATTGCTACCTTGGACAGTCCAGGAAGCCAGCAGTTCCACAAACAGTATAACAATGGAGGTGATGACAGTGATGAAAGCATTGGTCTGGCTGGAGTCACTGGACTACACTTGTTTCTGCATGCTAAGTGATTCGATGAGTATGATCTGGAAAGTCAAGGCAGGTTTTGAGTCATTGCAGAAATCAACAATTCACAGTCACTTTCATCTGTGTCCCTGGGTATGTGGGCTTCCAGGGAAATCAGAGAGCTGATAGGTTGGCTGACTCTGCCATCATCACAGATGGACAACCACTGAATCAAGCTTGATATTGTTAACACTCTCAGAAAATTGATAGAGTACAGGACTTTGAGAGCAGCAGATCCACATCCTGTTTGGACTGAGAGATCTGAGAGTACAGATTGACATGACCTCTCATCAATGAGAGGCACACTGGATACATGAGAGAACTTGTTAACCAAAACAGGACAGGCACTATCAGTCGCAGGACACTCATAGATATATTGAAGGTGGGGGTGGGAAATCTGAACACCTATGGACATGTCCAGAGTGCAGTGATGATAACTCAAACCATAAGTCATACCTCACTCATGTGAATGTCAGACAGGCCTCAGTGTCCAATTCTTGACCCTTTGGAAGTAAGGACCAAACAACCAGTCAGACCACATCTTCAACCTGTTGATCTTGTCAGAAAGTTGGTGAATTTGTCAGAAAGATCCTTCCAGTTTTACAGAGAGCTTTTTGAATTATGAAGAGTGTTATTAAGACTGCACTAATGTTAGAAATAGTGTTACACTTGTCAGAACACCTTTTCAACATGTTAAAAAAATTTGAATATTTTAAGATAATATAAGTTTATTTCATTTTTAAAATTAGAGATCAGTACAGATATGCTACGTAGCAGAACAGTTAGGCTGTAAGATCTAATTAATGTTTTGAAGAGTCAGTTTAGTCATCTGAAACGTGCAGTTAAGCCTTTACATGGCATTTAGTTTAAAAAGCAATGTGGCCAGACACAAATTGCTGTTTACAGACAATGAGGCACACAAAATGAACATAAAAAATGAGAAAGACAAACACAAACAAACACAGACTGTGAGAAACAGAAATGCTGACAATGAAAGACACTAGTATAGTGAAAAAGTGATCTCTTTAAAAAAAAAAAAAGATGTCATGGCTCGACCTTGGAATATCATTCTAGAATCTTCAATCATGTGAAGTTTCTTTTTGTCTATAGATTACCCTCATTTTCTCTTGTATACAGCTTTGGTTAACTTGTGTTGCTGTGTCATCTATGTTCAATACAGATGTGATACTGCTTTGTCTTTGTTTACGGAGAAGTGACATGTCAAACCTAATGTCACAAGTCATGTGTTATTGACCGTGTCAGTAACAGAATATCACAAGCATTACCAATAAATTATCACTTTTTGTGGTGAAAAGTCGTTGCTGGATTCAGCAACAATTATAGTGTTTACCTGAAAATGACCGCTAAAATTTATTGAAGTGCTGGACTGTTGATGTTTGACAAGTATTTTCATTTTTTCATTTGTCAAGTTTCATTTTTTTATTTTTTTCTTTCTTTAAATATGCAATTAGTGTTTTATTATTACATTTTGTGAACATTCACTAACTCCCTAGATTTGTGGACTTCACAGGCAGTAGTGAAGTCTGTAAAAATTTTGGGAGAGTCAAAGGAGTTTTGTCTTCCTTTTCTATAATCCTTCTGGAAACACAAACTTGTATTCTCTGCAGGTACTTCGTGATGGGTCTTGAAGTGCAGGTGAGTTGTTGGATTGTAAGTAGACTAGAATGGCCTACTTGAAGTCCCTTCACTGAACTGAAGAAGTAGGCACCACTATCTTGAGAGCTGCTTAGAGCCATGAACAAGGTTGAAAGAGCCTCATGAAAAATGTAGGATAGATTTAAGGGTATCTTGTGGCTTTTATTACTGTATGACTATATCATCCCTTATCACAGCAACCTTTTCTCCAAGATTTTCTTGCCAAACAGTATGGGTAAGGAAAGTCTGAGCAGACAATGTGTTCAGAAGAAAGACATCCATATACATAATTCAGCACTGTCTGTCAAACTACAAAGACATGTGAAGAGGGGGGAAAAACACTGAAACATCTATAAATTTCATGAATTTATTTCAAGGAAACATCTCAAAGATAACTGTATACATCTTATAAGATAAATCATAAAATATGAACATAATGAGACACAAAATATTTCTCACTTTGTACACAATTTTTACATTTTGAAAACATCAGTGTTTTAGTTCCATGTTCCATCAAACAGTTACTACATCAAGCAGTTGCTCATTCACAGATATATTACCATAATATAAAAGTTCATTCACCTCAGTCATTTATAAATTACTATAAAAATCCAGCTTATTCAACTCATTTATTGATGTATAACAAATTGCTCATCTGCTCATATTCAGCAGCACTCACTCATACTGTACTGCAGCATATGATTCATATTGTACTGTACCATTAATTCATACAGTAATGCAGCATACACTCATATAGTACTGGAGCATTCATTCATGTAGCACTGCAGCCTTCACTCATACAATACTGCAGGATTCACTCATATAATACTGCAGCATTTACTCATATAATACTGCAGCATTCACTCATATAATACTGCAGCATTTGCTCATATAATACTGCAGCATTCACTCATATAATACTGCAGCATTCACTCAAGCATTACCTCATATCCTCATTCAAGTTTATTCTTGCAATGATTGTGTGACAGCTACTTCTCATCTTTATGACAAACAAAATCAGCTTCTCTTGTTTTTATTGCATTTAAAATCAGCTTCTCTTCTTCATTAGATAACACCAAAAAATAAATCAGTTTTAACTTATCTTCATTAAATACAGAATCATCTTCTCTAGACTTCATTGCACACAGAATTAATGTATCTCATCTCTATTACATACAAAATCAAATTTCCTAGGATCTGTTCCATACATTCAGCATCTCTGACTTTATAACTTCAAGCTTCATGCTTTTTACTCTTTTTCTCAGATTAATGCAGAGATTAAAATACTCATTTTTCTTGCCATTAAACTGATTTCTTAAAATTCTAATCATCTTTCCATTAATTTCTTTTTCACTTAAAAAGTTTGCCATCCTCTGCTTTGTCTTTCCTTTTTTTTAAATAGAGTGTACAAAGTTCTTTTAATCTTCAAATGGACACCCTAATGTTTGTGACTCCATGAAACATGCACTATTTTTCTCTTCGAGTTCACCTCGTATTAAGCTGTTTTCGTCTATTGTTTTTTCTTCTTCCACTGATTCCAGAAAATCTTCTGCCAAAGACATTTTTGATATGTTTTTTGGTATGGAATCATCTAATGCTTCATGGATTTTTTGTTCCGTTTTATCATCATGAAATAGGATCTCCGAATTTTTAAAGTGTTTATATCAGCTTCTTAACATTTATTTTTATATGAAATCCTCATCCGTTTACTTTTTATTTCTAATAACATTTTTTTGTAAAAACATTATCTGCTCTTGTTTTCGTAACATATTACAAGTTTTTATAGTTTTTAATCTGTTTGTCACTCTTGAGCATAGCCTATTTCACAGAGAACAAATATGCACATAAAAAGTAATAAGTTACTGAAGTTGGATTGATCATGTATCATGCTCTGAGAGGGCCGCAGCGACTGCTAGAGCAGTCATGCAATGAACAATAAATGTGAAGAAAGACAAGTGAAGAACAACTGAAGACTAAAGAGCCAGAAAGGGGTCCATTACAAAGGCAAGAACGTGAAATAAAAGAGAGTACGTATCTGTCATTTCATTCACTCCTTTGCATGTCCCTTGCGGAACTTTGCCTCCCAAACAGCACTCCTGTAGGCCTCTCGGTTGTGAGCAAGATGGCCTGCCGTATCTGTCATACACATAAAAAAAAATCTTCTTATATCTTATATCCATCCCGTGCCGTCAAACGTCACACAGGCCTCGCAAAGTAGTTCGCCAATTTAAAAAAAAAATATATAACACGAAAATTGCAGTGCAGCGTCTGTTGTGTCGACCCAGGTACAGCAAACACAGGCTGACTAATGCTTTCCCTGGCTACATTAAGTGGTCCCTTTTTTCATTATTATTTTTTGTTATATATCACACGTATAAATTCATGCACTTTTTCTCTTCTTTTCCTATTTCTTGGCACTGCATGTTTCTGCAAGAATAAGGCGGAAGTAAAAACATCACACCTGTGTACTGATTCATGAATATAGCTGTCGCCAATACGTCTCTTTTTTCTTAAATACTCAAAGATTTTGTCCGTTTTTTCCTGGTTTCTACTACCTGGAAAGTTACAAACAGGAAACGTTGCATTTCTTAAACTTCTATGATCAATAACTTTTGACACCTTTGACGCCTGATTGTCATAATTATCTCCTGCAGCCTGTGGCACTATTATTTAACTTTGACACCTTATTGTCATAATTATCTCCTGCAGCCTGGTGGCACTATTATTTAACTTTGACACCTTATTGTCATAATTATCTCCTGCAGCCTGTGGCACTATTATTTAACTTTGACACCTTATTGTCATAATTATCTCCTGCAGCCTGTGGCACTATTATTTAACTTTGACACCTTATTGTCATAATTATCTCCTGCAGCCTGTGGCACTATTATTTAACTTTGACACCTTATTGTCATAATTATCTCCTGCAGCCTGTGGCACTATTATTTAACTTCCAGGGTGCTGGTACACAAGCCCAGACATACAGAACCATAGTCGTGCTGGACAAAAATGTTCTTGATTTTGAGCCAAGTCAGTCAAGTTCTAAAAATGAATACATGGCATTTTTGTTGATGAAAGAAAAAAAAAACTGTCCCTGAAAAAGAAAGGTCAAACGTACAAAGCCAGCACACTACACACAAATGCCAATGAGTGAAAGATAAATATCAGGTTTAAAAAATAGTTTAGAATATTGGAAAGCATGCTCTGCTGTACAGAAACAGAGTAGAGTTGACGGGTTATCAAATCTACCACGTACTATTATCACATTAGTCACATACTATAATCAAATCGATGACATACATGCATAAAATAAGCCACATCCTACCATCAAATCAACCTTATACTATAACCAAATCAATGTCATATAGTCACGAAATAACCCACTTACTATGAACAAATTAATCACATGTAATAATCAAATCAATGACATAAGTACAGTCACTTATTATCAACAAATTAATCACATGTAATAATCAAATCAATGACATAAGTACAGTCACTTATTATCAACAAATTAATCACATGTAATAATCAAATCAATGACATGAGTACAGTCACTTATTATTAACAAATTAATCACATGTAATAATCAAATCAATGACATAAGTAGAGTCACTTATTATCAGCAAATTAATCACGGGTAATAATCAAATCAATGACATAAGTAGAGTCACTTATTATCAGCAAATTAATCACGGGTAATAATCAAATCAATGACATAAGTAGAGTCACTTATTATTAGCAAATTAATCACATGTAATAATCAAATCAATGACAAAACATCACAAAATAAGCTGTTTGACAATCGTCAACACCAGCCAACTCTAGTTATCAAACCCCATTACCTACAATTATAAAATGAGTAATAAGTGTGTCACATGTAGCCATCAAATAAATCATATCAATCACATACGCTATTTAAATCAGTCATAAAAAAAATCAAATTTGTGTCACCTTATTTATATTTATTTATCAAGTCAGTCGCTTACAGTCCTTAAATCACCAATGTTTAATCATCAAATTATTCACAACAATGTTTAATCATCGAATTATTCACGTATCACAGCTAAATGTTTCACATTGTGAAGATAATGTATCTTGGACCTAATGAGTGGCCTTTGTGTAGTTCACTTTGAAACAGTACCGAATACAATTATTTTTTTTAAATGACTGAATTATAGACAAAAATACAGAAAAATAAACACATTTTATTTTGCAAAACGATCAGTGGTCCCTTCTCACCGTCTCCTCATTGCTTCTACAACTCATGGACGCAGGCAATATGTTCCATCCCGCCAGAACGAGTCGCTGACGTAGTTCCTTCCTTCCCTGTCCATACACAATTCGCTTGTACATACACTCCTCCTTGATGCCTGAATGATTCACTGACGTAGCTCCTTCCTCCCCCACCCTCTCAACCTCACAACACATACAACTCACTGACACAATGCTCATGTTGTTAATTAAGCATTTAACTGACGGCTTCTTCAAGCTGGACAACGCACTTGACACAGTTCTTCTCTTTCCCTCATTCCTTCAGAAAGCTCACTGACTCTGAGCTGTCTCATTTTAAACCTTTATTTTACGACTCCTAGACGGCTCACTGACTCTGAGCTGTCTCATTTTAAACCTTTATTTCACAACTTATAAACAACTCACTGGTTTAGTGAGCTACACTTAGACATCTCTTCAACTCAGTGTTTCCATTTGACAGACAACTCAATGCTCCCATGCCTAAACAACTCAGTGGCATAGTGCTCCCATACCATAACAGTTTACTGCTGCAGTACATCCATACATGGTAGACACTATGATGTGGTCTGTTCTTATGAAAAATATATCAGTAATGTCCATTGGAGAAGTGATTTCCATGCCAGCTTGAATGTCACAAATAACCCTGGTAATGTGGAAAAGATGAAATCATTGATGATGATGATGATGATGATGATGATGACGATGATGATGATTATGAGCTAAGTGGCAAAAAAATCAAATCAATGAAACACAAGGTCGTCAAGACTGTTGCATTATGTTGTATACAACAACTGAAGAATATGCAGCAATGGTCCCGTGATGCAGTGAACATTTGTCCAGTTAAAAATCATAGCCAGCAATGACATAATATAAGGACACAGGTCATCCATAACAAGTGATAATACATGATGTTATGTAGCGGCACTATGTCCTGGGACAAGATGAAGTAGTATAATACGCCAAATATTTGTAGTACATGGCTGGGATATGACAGTATGATGCTAGGGACAAGTAAGAGAACAATAGTAAAAGATAAATGACTACCATCAACATAATTTCCGAAGAATATGAATGGGTGTCGTGTTATGTTAAGGACAGACGTAGTTAAGACTGTCCACAATGTCACAAGGATGGACGTAGTTAAGACTGTCCACAATGTCACAAGGATGGACGTAGTTAAGACTGTCCACAATGTCACAAGGATGGACGTAGTTAAGACTGTCCACAATGTCACAAGGATGGACGTAGTTAAGACTGTCCACAATGTCACAAGGATGGACGTAGTTAAGACTGTCCACAATGTCACAAGGACGGACGTAGTTAAGACTGTCCACAATGTCACAAGGATGGACGTAGTTAAGACTGTCCACAATGTCACAAGGATGGACCTAGTGCCACGTTAAGCCCAAACAAGGCTAATGAGTCTTTATCTTACAATTTCAGGGCAATAATTTTTATCTCTGTCTCTTGCTTTCTCTCTCTCTCCCTCTCTCACATGCACATACTCATACGAACACACACACACACACAAATATTGTCACGTAGAGAATGGAATAGTTTAATCTCAAACTTAAATCTTGTACAAATATCGCCTAAAAATAAATATATCCCATATGCTCCCCCCTCTCTCTTTCTCACTTATTCTGCTGCTCATCTTTGGAACTCCCCCCCCCCCCCCCCCCAATGCTGTATTAAAAAATATAAACTATACTCCTTCCTACAATTACAAACTTTTCCAATACCTATTTGATGTGGACTATATGCCTCATTGATTTATAAAACTTAACAATTTATTTTAGACTCCTCTTACAGATACCGAATTTAGTTAATTGTTTATTCCGAATAGTACCGAAATTTTTGTTTGGTAGATAGTCATTTATATATGTATGTAGTTATTTTCTGTACTGGGTGCATGGATAAGAGCGAAACGTAAATGTTATATTTTATTTTATGTCTCTCAGCTTCAATGTTAGTTATGTTTGTTATATAAACAGCATATTTGTAGAATGTCTGGAACAGAGTTGAAGTTGTATGATAAAGGGCAGAATGTCAGACGGGCCTGTGTGCTCAATTATTTTTAAATGGATATCAATCAATCAATCAATCATTCAATCAATCAATCAATCTCTATCTTCTCTTTCCTTTCATCTTCTCATCTATTTTCTCTTCGTCATCATACATAAATATTATAAAAGAACTAACAGGCTAGCAAAAAGAGGATGATATCAATAATGTTAAATTCAGCTGCAGACTGATAATCTCATCGACAACACCGTCATAGACAGCTACTTCAAAGGCAGAGTTCCACCATTTTGAAAGATGGAATCTCCAAGACAAATGTGGTGCAAGAAACTCATCTGCCACTCTCTTGGTGTATAGCACGCCCTTCTTCACAGATCACGTTGGCTATTTCACTTTGATCACTGATGTATGCAGGAACCACATATGGATTATGTGATTGAGACACAGTTCTCTCATACAACACATTAATGTAGTGCCATAAGACTGAATTGTATTCCTAATTGCGTAAATAAAGTCTCTACATTTCCATAAAGATCACCTATAGATCAATGGTCCTCGTTCTATGTTTGCTAATAATTAAAATTACCGATTTTATAAGAATAATTATAGTTTAGGACAGCTCTTGTGTTCCATACAAAAGGCAGGTATGTCGATGTGATGTGGACGACTTAAAACTTCATACGAAAAATGATCTGCTGGAGTTTTATGGGAAGAGAAACAAAAATCCACAATCCACTGTTTCGGTGAAAGGTCTTATTAAGGGTATAGAAGTAACAACATTGTAACAAATAAATAATGCAGCAATATACAGTGATTATCCTAAAATGTGCCCATTTGTTACTAGCGATCGTTACTTCTTTCTGATAGTTCATGAGAAGTTTGGAATAATCATGACTCTGCGTGTAGAGCTAGAGTTTGCACCTGGGCTGTACCCAGGTTATACACAGGCCTTGACTGCAGGGACGATTGTGGTCGAGTAGTCTTCTCGTGGCTGGGCGGTTACTCGACGTACTTGAGTACAGGGTTCTGTTCTTCGTCATTCTCTTTCTTTGACTTATAAAGTCGTGTGTCCCCCCCCCCCCACAACTGCTCTTTGAAGCCATTTTTGTTGATCTGTCTCCCACACTTTGTTGAGCACGTCCTCGCTATTTTCAGGTGCGATGTATACTATAAGATGCTCAAGTTGATGTTTAAAGCATTTTTTTTTATTCCGTTGTTGACTCGGCATCATTGAACATTACAGAACTCTTTGATGATCCAGTCATGCCCAAATTAGATACAAGATTGCTGTTAAATTGGACAAAAGATAAGGATAAATCCATGGACTTTTCGTGAAACACATTTAAGAAAACTGGCCACTTGGGATTAAACTGTGTTCGTGCCCAGATAAAATCATGAATGACTGTAGTCCTGAAAGAGTTCCCTTTTTCTTAATACTGTCGGGCTTCTCTTGTAAGAGCTCATACAGACGTGCGAGCCAAACATCAACATATTAGCATCTACCGCTGTCATACCTCGTTGTCACTGCAGTCCACGTGCTGGTAGTCCCCGTTAAACTCTCTGGTGTGTCTGAGCACTTCCGGGTCACAGTCTGACCTGAACTCTGCCTCATGGCGGCCCCCAGAACAGCGTGTGGAACAAGGCACTTGGGAAGGAGACTTGCTAACCTGTTGCAGTTGAATGATCCCGTTAGGCGACTCAGGCCCCAGTTCCTGTATGCAACAACAAAATATAAGGGACACATAATAATAATAATAATAATAATAATCAGTGCTGAAAAAGCGGAAGTCATGACCATTCTTACATCTTCTTCTTACATCCCTCCAGTGCCATTAAACTTCACATAGGGCCCGCAAGGTAGTTCCCCAAGTTTTCCTGTTTTCGGCGAGCTTTTCAACCTCATCAAGGGATTTTATGCCTAATAAACTGGCCTCTTAATTGTCCTCTAGAGTTTCACGTGGTCGACCTCTTTTTCTTCGGCCTGTTATGTTCCATTTGTTTTTGACCAAGAATGTTCGTAACCATTACCAAAGAATAAATCCCAAAGAAGATCTCCCTGGACAATCAACTGTTGAAACAAGAGAAACATCTCACACACCTGGGCAGTACAGCATCATAGTCAGGAAAAATCGATGCTGAACTGGAGAAAAGACGTAGTGCAGCAAATCAGATCATTGCACACATGACACCTTTACTGAAAAACAAATACATCACAACTGAAACAAACACACACAAAAAAAGCACCGCACAACGCAGTTTTGTTTCCATAACTTATGCTATCAATGGACGCTAACAACTAAAAGCGAAACTGAAGTAATCAAGACAGAAATGAAATATTTGAGGATAATACTAAATGCGACAAGAATGGATCAAATCAGGAAATGATACCACCAGAGCGAAGGTTAGAAACACCAGTACTACACTACTTCTAGAAACAGCAAGTCAAATTGTTTGGCCACTTTACGCGAATACCAGCAGACAGTTTACCACAGAAAACATTCACGTTAAGATTTCTAGGTAACAGAGGAAGAGGCGATCCACGCAAGAAATGGGGGGGGGGGGGGGGAGGAAATTACAGAAACCTTAAATATCCCATTATGTGAAGCAAACTGAATTCTATCAAGACATCTGTTTATCCAGTCGACACCTAAAGATATAGTGTATAAAGAAGGAAACCAGACAATAATAATAATAACTGCATCCAATTTCCACACCGCTAAAGCAAATTCCGATAAAAATTATACATGAAGAAGCTTCTCAAGCTGACAATATGGAATCTTGATTCATGTCATCGGAGCATGCAAGAACGCGGCCATTGATCTGTTACTAGACGGTAATGGGATAAAAGTTATGCTTGACTGCCCTTTCTTTGACAAGCTTCAGATGGAGCAAGCTACGCTTCATGTTCGTTGTTATTCTGTGACCTGTAGTCAGAGAGTGGCATCCCCTCACTCCGGGCATTCCCATGTGTGCTCCACCTCCCGTTCCAACACCCGCTGAATCGTGCGCCTGCTGATATTCATTGTTATTGTTCATGCTGACTGGAGCCTCCCCGGCAAAGATCGAACTAAGAGCCATCGCTACGATTTGACCATTCTCCTTTCAACTAAGCGCTTGTATGAGCTCACGTCTCTCACACCTTCAAGTGGGGACTGTACGTACGCATACATTGATGTTTGTCATTTCATACATTTGGGGGCATGAAAGAACATGATCACATCTCAGTATATGAATATGATAAATGTATAAAATGACACAGCTGTTTGCAAATGGTGAATGCTTGTATAAATATCTCATGTTCTGAAATAATTAATAATCTCATCATCAGAAGCGGTGCAGGTAGGCGTTGGAGTTCATGCTTCTTCCCTGATATTTTTAATCCGCTCATTTGATGTTTTTTTTTTTTGTCGTCCCTTTTGTTAGAATGTCCATTATTATTATTATTATTATTATTTTACATTGGTCTTCCCTTGCCTCTCTTCCCATTTATCTTTCTTGTTGCTCTGATGTTCTGAAGTTTGTCTAAGATCACATTTATCTTGTTTCAGACGGGGGTAGGTGTTTGTAGAGATCACACTTCTCATGTTTTGAAAAAGATATTGTATAAGATCACATTTCTCATGTTTTGAAACAATTAACGTCTGAATAAGGTAATATTTCTCATGTTTGAAACAATTAATGTCTGTATAAGGTAATATTTATCATGTTTGAAACAATCAATGTCTGTATAAGGTAATATTTATCATGTTTGAAACAATCAATGTCTGTATAAGGTAATATTTATCATGTTTGAAACAATGTCTATATAAGGTAATATTTATCATGTTTGAAACAATCAATGTCTGTATAAGGTAATATTTATCATGTTTGAAACAATCAATGTCTGTATAAGGTCATATTTTCTTTTACTTGAATGTGGGAACCCTGGCTGAGGTGTGGCTTGCCCTGCTTGCAGTCCCTACAGTGTCCCCGTTTCCTGTACTTTGGACGCTTGGAAGAACTTCCACACTGAACAGCTAAGCGAAGCTCATGGGCCATCTCTGACCACACGGATTGCTGGAAAAAAAAAACAAATAAAAGAGAGAGCCTGTTTCAGTGGCTAGAGAGAATCTAACAAAGAAGGGAGAGTTTGTGCCAGGAGCTAGAGAAAATCTAAAAAAGAAGGGGGAGTTTGTGTCAGGAACTAGAGAGAATCTAACAAAGAAGGGACAGTTTGTGCCAGGAGCTAGAGAGAATCTAACAAAGAATGAAGAGTCTGAAAGGCTTACATAGCTTCAGAGAAGTTTGATGAAAGGTCATATTGGAAGAATATAAACCAACACCAGCACCACCAGTACCACCACAAGCACCAGCAGAAGCACCACCACTATCACCAGCAGCACCACCACTATCACCAGCAGCACCAGCAATACCATCACCACCAGCACCAGCAGCACCAGCACCAGCAGCACCACCACCAGCAGCAGCATCACCAACACCCGCACTAGCAGCACTACCACCACCAGCACCACCACTACCACTACCACCAGCAGCAGCACCACGAGCACCAGCACCACCACCAGCACCAGCACCAGCGCCACCACCACCAGCAGCACGACCACCACCAGCAGCACGACCACCACCAGCACCAGGACCGGCACCAGCACCACCACCACCTCCACCAGCACCACCATCAGCATCACAACCACCAACACCAACATCTCCACCACCACCACCTTCAACAGCACCACTACCACTACCACCTCCACTAGCACCAGCACCACCACCTCCAACAGCACCACTACCACCACCACCTCCAACAGCACCACTACCACCACCACCTCCAACAGCACCACTACCACCACCACCTCCACCAGCACCACTACCACTAAAACCACCTCCAACAGCACCACCACAACCACCACCTCCACCAGCACCACTACCACCACCACCACCTCCAACAGCACCAGCACTACCACCTTGTTTATGTTATGTATATTATGCATGTCAAATCAGCACTGATCAGTTAAATCTAATAACTTCATACACATTTCTATGTTCTATTCTTTTTATCATAAACAAAGCAGCTCTAGAGCCTCAAAACTCATTGAGGCTGTGTGAAGAAACAGTGTTTGCTTGCAAGAAAACGAATAATACCAGCTATGAAAAAAAAAGACAGAAGTTCTGATGGCAAACAGAACATGCTCATGCCTTTCTTACCTTGTCTTCATATGCGATTTCTTTAGACTTGTAAATAAATTCGATTACGGCAACCACCACAGCCAGCGCTAGACCACACAACAGCACCACGAAAATACCACCAACATTTTCTAGGCCCAGGGCATTAGCTTTGGACTCCTTTGTGTCGTCGCTGGAAAAGCCATAAAGAAAGAGATGACGAACTTCATTGCACATTCTCATCATGAAATAAAATGACAGTGTTCAAAGCTCGACATCATCATCATCATCATCATCATCATCATCATCATCATCATCATCATCATCATCATGTGCCGTGTCGACTGACGTTGGCTATTATGCTTCTCCAGAGTACACGATCCTTCATGCAGGCCATCAGCTCAGATGGTGATCCCCTCTCACACCATCCCGTCAGACTATCCAGTATCATTTTCTCTTGGTCTTCCTCTTGATTTTCTTCCTTCTATTTTTCTGTTGTTATAATATTTTCAGTGCCCCCTCTTCTCATTGCACGTCATGTGAAAGTACATTGTCTCTCTCTTAACTTTTTAACAAGATCTTTTGTCTCTCCAGCTAAAAAAAGAGAGAGCCTGTTTCAGTGGCTAGAGAGAATCTAACAAAGAAGGGAGAGTTTGTGCCAGGAGCTAGAGAGAATCTAACAATGAAGGGAGAGTTTGTGCCAGGAGCTAGAGAGAATCTAACAAAGAAGGGAGAGTTTGTGCCAGGAGCTAGAGAAAATCTAAAAAAGAAGGGGGAGTTTGTGTCAGGAACTAGAGAGAATCTAACAATGAAGGGAGAGTTTGTGCCAGGAGCTAGAGAGAATCTAACAATGAAGGGAGAGTTTGTGTCAGGAGCTAGAGAGAATCTAACAATGAAGGGAGAGTTTGTGCCAGGAGCTAGAGAGAATCTAACAATGAAGGGAGAGTTTGTGTCAGGAACTAGAGAGAATCTAACAATGAAGGGAGAGTTTGTGCCAGGAGCTAGAGAGAATCTAACAATGAAGGGAGAGTTTGTGCCAGGAGCTAGAGAGAATCTAACAATGAAGGGAGAGTTTGTGCCAGGAGCTAGAGAAAATCTAAAAAAGAAGGGGGAGTTTGTGTCAGGAACTAGAGAGAATCTAACAATGAAGGGAGAGTTTGTGCCAGGAGCTAGAGAAAATCTAAAAAAGAAGGGGGAGTTTGTGTCAGGAACTAGAGAGAATCTAACAAAGAAGGGACAGTTTGTGCCAGGAGCTAGAGAGAATCTAACAAAGAATGAAGAGTCTGAAAGGCTTACATAGCTTCAGAGAAGTTTGATGAAAGGTCATATTGGAAGAATATAAACCAACACCAGTACCATCAGTACCACCACAAGCACCAGCAGAAGCACCACCACCACCAGCAGCACCACCACTATCACCAGCAGCACCAGCAATACCAGCAGCACCAGCATCAGCACCACCACCACCAGCAGCAGCATCACCAACACCCGCACTAGCAGCACTACCACCACCAGCACCACCACTACCACTACCACCAGCAGCAGCACCACGAGCACCAGCACCAGCACCAGCACCAGCACCAGCGCCACCACCACCAGCAGCACGACCACCACCAGCAGCACGACCACCACCAGCACCAGGACCGGCACCAGCATCAGCACCACCAGCACCACCACCACCTCCACCAGCACCACCATCAGCATCACAACCACCAACACCAACATCTCCACCACCACCACCTTCAACAGCACCACTACCACTACTACCTCCACCAGCACCAGCACCAGCACCACCACCTCCAACAGCACCACTACCACCACCACCTCCAACAGCACAACCACCACCACCACCTCCAACAGCACCACCACAACCACTACCTCCACCAGCACCACTACCACTAACACCACCTCCAACAGCACCACCACAACACCACCTCCACCAGCACCACTACCACCACCACCACCTCCAACAGCACCAGCACTACCACCTTGTTTATGTTACGTATATTATGCATGTCAAATCAGCACTGATCAGTTAAATCTAATAACTTCATACACATTTCTATGTTCTATTCTTTTTATCATAAACAAAGCAGCTCTAGAGCCTCAAAACTCATTGAGGCTGTGTGAAGAAACAGTGTTTGCTTGCAAGAAAACGAATAATACCAGCTATGAAAAAAAAAAGAAGTTCTGATGGCAAACAGAACATGCTCATGCCTTTCTTACCTTGTCTTCATATGCGATTTCTTTAGACTTGTAAATAAATTCGATTACGGCAACCACCACAGCCAGCGCTAGACCACACAACAGCACCACGAAAATACCACCAACATTTTCTAGGCCCAGGGCATTAGCTTTGGACTCCTTTGTGTCGTCGCTGGAAAAGCCATAAAGAAAGAGATGACGAACTTCATTGCACATTCTCATCATGAAATAAAATGACAGTGTTCAAAGCTCGACATCATCATCATCATCATCATCATCATCATCATCATCATCATCATCATCATCATCATGTGCCGTGTCGACTGACGTTGGCTATTATGCTTCTCCAGAGTACACGATCCTTCATGCAGGCCATCAGCTCAGATGGTGATCCCCTCTCACACCATCCCGTCAGACTATCCAGTATCATTTTCTCTTGGTCTTCCTCTTGATTTTCTTCCTTCTATTTTTCTGTTGTTATAATATTTTCAGTGCCCCCTCTTCTCATTGCACGTCATGTGAAAGTACATTGTCTCTCTCTTAACTTTTTAACAAGATCTTTTGTCTCTCCAGCTCGACACACTCATGATTTCATAAGAAACAGATCTGATGCCAGCGGTAATGAATGAGTATTTATGGAACTGATAATCATGACGATAACTGGCATATATTACCGAGAGCAAGAGCTGGTGTCCTTCCACCATTTGTTGTACAACATCTGAATCTTGCCTCCTTCCTGTAGCTCTAGTATGGCCATGGACAACTTGTCCCGATAAGGCGAGTCTGTAAAAAGAAAAGAAACTCAACCAAAACATAAAATCATCACGAAGTCACAGTCATTTCGCTGGTTTGACCATTCACGTGCGGTCATTTTGCCTGATCTGACAGTTCAAATCATTGTCACTCTGGTCTGACCGTTCAAATCATGGTCACTTTGTCTGGTCTAACCTTTCAAATCATGGTCACTTTGTCTGGTCTGACCCTTCAAGCAGTGATCATTTTGTCTGGTCAGACCACACCAGGTATAATTTTTCTGACTGCCCTGCTCGCTTAAGTAACGAAATATAGAGGACACAAATAACAAACTAAGACACTGACTTGTACAGAGAAGACACTGAATTGTACAGAGAAAACACTAACTTGAACAGAGAAGACACTGACTTGTACAGAGAAGACACTGACTTGTATAGAGGAGACACTAACTTGAACAGAGAAGACACTGACTTGAACAGAGAAGACACTAACTTGAACAGAGAAGACACTAACTTGAACAGAGAAGGCATTGACTTGTACAGAGAAGATACTGACTTGTACAGAAAAGACACTGACTTGTACAGAAAAGACACTGACTTGTACAGAAAAGACACTGACTTGTACAGAGAAGACACTAACTTGTACATAGAAGATACTAACTTGAACAGAGAAGACACTAACTTGAACAGAGAAGACACTGACTTGTACAGAGAAGATACTGACTTGTACAGAAAAGACACTGACTTGTACAGAGAAGATACTGACTTGTACAGAGAAGACACTGACTTGTACAGAGAAGATACTGACTTGTATAGAGAAGATACTGACTTGTACAGAGAAGGTACTGACTTGTACAGAAAAGGTACAGACTTGTACAGAAAAGACACTGACGTGAACAGAGAAGATACTGACTTGTACAGAGAAGATACTGACTTGTACAGAGAAGACACTGAGTTGTACAGAGAAGATACTGACTTGTACAGAGAAGATACTGACTTGTACAGAGAAGTAACAAATCCAAATATGAACCGCGTAATAAAATCCCGGACGAAAACAAGCAGCAATGAAACTACGTAGAAATATGAGTTATTCGTACATAGAGAGAAGACAAAGTAGATAGATAATACAGGATAGACGTTTCGGAAAAAAAAATCACAACACGCACAAAGAAACAGTTTTAGAGAGCTGCAGGCTAAAGAAGAACAGCAAATTACAGATTAACAGACAATATAAGGAGAAAAATCCAGAGAAACACATGAAAGGAAGATTTAGATAAATTCTTGCTTATAGCATGAAACAACAAAACGATAGAAATTGCCTGAAGACAAGACGGCAAGAATTGTATCAACAAAGCAATCTGAAGATAGAAATGGCGATAAAGCTCAGAGAAAATCATAAACTCACTCATGGGCAGTCCCACTCCATAACCTTTGGAGTCCAGCTGTCCTCCGACCTGCATGAGCTCACAGTCTCTCTGGACCTGGTAGTCAATCATTAAGTTCTCCATGAAAAAGGCGTAGTTGCCCTTCTTGACCCTCTCTATGCCCTGCTGGTACGTCTCAGCCAGAACGTGATCTTGTCTCTCTTTCATATAGGCGTACATACGTTTGTATGTGTCAATATTGGATTCCTAGCATACACATACAAACATACACATTTTTAAATACACAGAATAATGTCTGCAAATACGCAAACAGTGAACCAGTTCTTACCTTTGTGCTAAAGCCAGAAAGACTACATGAACAATAGATTTATATAAGGTGAAGTTCTTCCTCTGCTGATCTAGGGAGTTATGCATAAATTAGGAAAACAAAGTAGGAACAGCTTTATTAATTAACGAACACACCGTTGTAGGGTTTCTGTGTGAACCTTAATAATACAAAAACATACAGGACGAAGAAATAGAGAGAGAAAAAAAAAAAAATATGAATTCACATGATTGCAAAAGAGAAAACAGAATAAATGGAGCACTTAGCTGTGACTTGTAGGTAACTGTGACTTGTAAGAAGCTGTGACTTGTAAGAGGTTGAGTCTAGAAGTGCCTAATTTATACATTTTGTCATCACAGCTTTACTGCAGTGGCTTCGTATATAGTTATATACTTAGCTCTATATACTTTTACACTAATTATTAGGTAGTTATGTAGCTATTTTGCTGTCTACAACAGCTTCCTGTTTAGGTGCACAGTTAACCAAATATTGCCGGTGTGCGACCGAAAGATCACATGACAAAAATGGAATGAAAAAATGAAAGAAAATAATGAAGACTTGTAAATAAATGATAAGGAAAATCATTGTCGGCGATGTTAATGACATTAAGAATCCAGGATTAACATATAAAAAAAAAAGATTCCAGTTTTCGAGGCGATTAAGAGGAACTGGCAGCCCGTGATGCCTATAGAAGCAGACCGTCTGTTGTCTCTCGTCATGGTTAAGGGAAACGATTTCTCGAGTATTTTGTACTTTGGACTGACTCCATGGAGCCATACGAGAAGTTTGGACTGACTGCATGGAGCAAGACGAACAGTTTGTGTCTTTGACTAACTCAGTGGAGCCAGACAAGAAGTTTATGTCATGGACTCGATCAGTATGTGTCTTGGACTGACTGTATGGAGCCAGATGAGAATTTTGTGTCTTGGACTGACTGTACGGAGCCAGACGAGAAGTTTGTCTTGGATTGACTATATAGAGCCAGACAAGAAGTCTGTGTCATGGACTCGATAAGTTTGTGTCTTGGACCGACTGTATAGAGCCACACAAGAAGTTTGTGTCATGGACTCGATGAGTTTGTGTCTTGGACTGACTGTATGGAGCCAGATGAGAAGTTTGTGTCTTGGACTGACTGTATGGAAACAGATGAGAAGTTTGTGTCTTGGACTGACTGTATGGAGCCAGATGAGAAGTTTGTGTCTTGGACTGACTGTATGGAACCAGATGAGAAGTTTGTGTCTTGGACTGACTGCAATTAATCAGGCGAGAAGTTTGTGTCTTAGACAGACTCCAGAATTTCAAACAGCTGAGATGACAGAATTCCAGAGAACACGGAACTCACAGCAGAATTCCTGGCAAAATCAGAAAAAAGATCAAAGGAAAAACATGGGAACTGGCTAGCCAAGTGGCACAGGAAAACAAACGCAACGTAACTGCAATTCAGTTCTACCCGAAATGAAATGCTATGTTCCACGACTATTGATGTCTCGGTGAGAACAGTAGGTCACAGCTCATCGAGATAAAGAAAAAGAAAACGACTTTTCTACGATATTTTCATACTCTACTGATTAAACTACGGGGGAACAACTTTGAGAGAAGTGCAGAATTTAAATATCTGGGCACTGTTAAACTAAGGGGAACAACTTTATGAGAAGTGCAGAATTTAAATATCTGGGCACTGTTAAACTAAGGGGAACAACTTTGAGAGAAGTGCAGAATTTAAATATCTGGGCACTGTTAAACTAAGGGGAACAACTTTGAGAGAAGTGCAGAATTTAAATATCTGGGCACTGTTAAACTAAGGGGAACAACTTTATGAGAAGTGCAGAATTTAAATATCTGGGCACTGTTAAACTAAGGGGAACAACTTTGAGAGAAGTGCAGAATTTAAATATCTGGCCACTCGAGTAACGTCAGATGGAAATGCACCAAACCAAAACAGCTTTTCAACAAATGAGAAACATCTTGTTGTTCAATGTTTAATATTGTTTTGTTGCTTTATTGTGTACTTTCATATTATATAATATGTTCTTTGATATGACTGCTATGAATTGTACGGTCAATTATAATGTTGATAGATTCGTTTTGGATAACACTGTGATGTTGCTGTTTCTGTTTTACTTTCACACACATCACGAATGGCCTCTCAGATATTACGTGTTTCAATAAATCAAGTCTCTGCACCAGTTATAGATTCCATTTAATTCGGTCTAATAATAGTTCAAATGCTGTAGTTGGTAACATTACTTGGATTGAATCACTTAATCATTTGTGCACAGTATCAACCTCTATCATATTCAATGTGCAGTATTTCTGCAATTTTCTCAACATCACAATATTCTACATTTGATACGAGAACATTTCCTAACTCAGTACTATATCAGATCTGCAACTCGTGGTCAACTACTTCCTCGACTAAATCCCTGTACTCGAAGTTTCAAAGTAACACATCTTCAAAATCACTTGAAACACATCTTCAGTCTAACACTGCATCTCGTTCTCTTTTTTGTTCTTCTACTTGTCTGCTCGTGTTCTCCTTTCCTGTCCCCCTGGTGTTCTGCCGTCTTCCTTCTCTCTTCCTCCCTCTGAAACTACGCCCCTGACTTATATGTCCTAAGTCAATTGTCCATTATGCTACATCTTTAAATAATTAATTGGTCAGATAGCCTAGTTAGTCTACTCCCTTATTTCAAAGCCGTGTGCAAATAGAGTCATAAAATTAGCTGCATGCCATACGTATTAGTCGCGTCACTTCCGTCTATCAAATTGTTATTTTTAATTAAGTCCACTATCTCTATCATGACGTATGTTTCAGGGATTAGTCCGTTCTCTATGTTTATTTGTCATGCCAGTTCGTAGACTATCAGTCGCCAACAAGATCCTTGGCCCTTCCTACATCCGTCAAGTGTCAATGTCTATTTTTCCACCTCGGCTAGTTGTTGTCTAGTGTTTGCGTGACATCGCTTTGTTAGTACTGGACTAATTTACTTCCGAGCGTCCTTAGTATTTCCTATCTCTCGGCGTGACTGTGTTTGTCAGCGTTTTGCATTTCTAAGTATTCACTCTTCTGAGCGTCCTGTCCTAATATGATGTCGCTATTTGATGTTACTATTTTGCCTACAATATATTCATAATTATATTCATAATCACTTCCTAATCGTGTTATTCCTAATAATAATAATCATTACGGCAATGCTACAAATTCACCTCTATCAATGAACATCAGAAAAAGAGTCATAAAATGCTACACCGAGTTATACTACTCTCTGGAAGTGAGTCATATACAGATCGGTGCAAAGATCACAAGAGACAGCAGAGTTGTGGTCTGTTAGAAGAGCGTTAAGATTAGCGTGGACAGCAAATATGAGAAACAGGAGAACATGAGAGATAAATGGGAACACAGAGAGAGGAGAACATGAGAGATAAATGGGAACAGAGAGAGAGGAGAACATGAAAGATAAATGGGAACAGAGAGAGAGAGAGAGGAGAACATGAAAGATAAATGGGAACACAGAGAGAGAGAGAGAGAGGAGAACATGAAAAATAAATGGAAACAGAGAGAGAGAGAGGAGAACATGAAAGATAAATGGGAACAGAGAGACAGAGAGAGAGGAGAACATGAAAGATAAATGGGAACAGAGAGAGAGAGGAGAACATGAAAAATAAATGGGAACAGAGAGAGAGAGGAGAACATGAAAGATAAATGGGAACAGAGAGAGAGAGAGAGAGGAGAACATGAAAGATAAATGGGAACAGAGAGAGAGAGAGAGAGAGAGGAGAACATGAAAAATAAATGGAAACAGAGAGAGAGAGAGGAGAACATGAAAGATAAATGGGAACAGAGAGACAGAGAGAGAGGAGAACATGAAAGATAAATGGGAACAGAGAGAGAGGAGAACATGAAAAATAAATGGGAACAGAGAGAGAGAGGAGAACATGAAAGATAAATGGGAACAGAGAGGGAGAGAGAGAGGAGAACATGAAAAATAAATGGAAACAGAGAGAGAGAGAGAGGAGAACATGAAAGATAAATGGGAACAGAGAGAGAGAGAGAGGAGAACATGAAAGATAAATGGGAACAGAGAGAGAGGAGAATATGAAAAATAAATAGGAACAGAGAGAGAGAGAGAGGAGAACATGAAAGATAAATGAGAACACAGAGAGAGAGAGAGAACATGAAAGATAAATGGGAGCAGAGAGAGAGAGAGAGAGGAGAACATGAAAGATAAATGGGGACAGAGAGAGAGAGAGGAGAACATGAAAGATAAATGGGAACACACAGAGAGAGAGAGAGAGAGAGAGAGGAGAAAATCAAGGGAACAAAAAAACTCATATTCAATCTAACGCGATGGCACAGTTAAAGGAATCACAAACTGACATAGTGAGAAAGAAAATATCAAGGATCGAGATTTGTGACTACCAACGCCTACTACCACGGCTCCTGTTGATGATGGCTATCAGGCTTAATAAAAGACATCATCATCAGACGCTTGACGTCCAGTACAACTTTCTGACAGAACACTCGTCTCTGCTCTTGTTGGCAATCACAGCGAAGATCATAAGCTCTTCTGCCGCTTCATCAACATTTTTATGACATAAACAAATTTTCTTGCTACACAAGCAAAGCAGCTTAACAGGGATACAAAAATTTACTAATTGCAGCTGGTGTTTGTTAACAAATTAAACACTTTCTTTTCCTAATTTCGGGAGAGGAGAGAGGAAGAGACACGCGGGAATGTTATTTGGGTTAACGTTATTCATTTCTTGGCTAATAGCCCTGACATGTTAAATTATTACAAACATCCGGAGTTATCTCGCTTGGAGACAAAGAATAATTATAGCACCGGAAATAATAATAAGAAGAAAAAGTTGCTAGCAACAAGCTATAAGATCGGCGTTAATTTGGAAATGTTAATTTGTACACACTTGTGATTTTTTTTTTTTTTTGTCTCTGACCTTCGTCTTTTTTTTCCCGCAGAAAAGAAAACATGAAAAAGGGATGGGAGATACGATGGAGAAAGTGTTTATTTGAAAGCTGAATAAACAGACTGTAATGGTAACAATAACGGGGTCATTTACTTCGTCCAGGGACACCGAAAATAACAGGAGAGTGTGAAATGGGGATTATTCTCCTTCAGTCTGCACGGATCTGCCAGCTGGTACTCTTTATAGCCGATGTGGTGAAGATGTTGAGCCACAGCATCGTGTCAGCTGTGGCAGCGGGTCTTGGCGGCTGTTCTTCCAGCCACTGAGTGGAGATAAAGATCAGGGAATGCGCAGTACTTCTTTAGCAGACTCCACCACCTTCGGGATCACGACAATCTCTGCCCCTGTTAGCCAGACTAGGCCTATTACTAGGGGTATCAAAAGAGATGTAGGACAGGGTCTTGACCAGCTATGGCTCACCAATCCTGACTCTAGTATGTCAGCTATGGGTCACTGACTGCTAACATGGACAGCGTCTTCGAGATAGAAGAGATCACTAAACATGGAATGAACTGCCGAAAGCACACACAATTCTTCAAACTGCCTCTTCATTATGTAATTAATATCTAAAGATTCTCGCCTTCAATACCCAAGAAACGAATAATCATGCGCTGTTCTTCTCTCGTGCATGCTTCCAAAAGAGCAGAAACTTGATCTGGTCTACTGACGTCATTTTCCAAAAATGGCCCCCATACACATATACTCGCTCATAAACATAATGAATGGATTAACTTGCCATATTGATTACCTTCAGATGGTGATTAATATTTAAAGTTAGTAAATACAATAATGTTTAATAAACATATTTTAAAAATATAAACTTAATGAAGCATAAAGCTAATAGCCTATTGAATAATAAGCAAACCACATAACTGTGAACGATACACACTTAGACTGAGGGGTATACGACCTTGACCGAAGCGTCATCGTTCAAGTGATTTGGTAGATGGTTTCGGGATATATATATATATATATATATATATATATATATAAACACTGGCTTGCATCAGATAAGATTGACGCAATGGCAGGGCGATGTGTTGTTTAGTTGTGCTTATGGATGTGCTGTAAATTCCTGTGTATTATGGTGATCGTTGGTTATATACTGCCCGTGCCCACCTCAATGTTGTGTAGATTATGTGGTTGTGGAGTAGCTGTGATGCCCAGTCGTGTCATTCCGTGTAAGAAGACAATTTGTGTCTGATTTCTTGTGATTTTCTCTGTTGAATGGATTGGCAACATGTATGCTTTTGTGTTATGCTTTTTCATGTAGACTGACCTTGCGTTTGCATCAGTACAGATGCTGTTGATGTAGGTAATGGCTGCGGAGATGAAAGTACAATGGCATATATAATTGTGGTGGATGCCACAGGAAAGGGCCCAGTGAGATGAGGGCCCCAGGTACACAGAGTAACAATGTATAAATTGCAGACCTGAGAAGTTTCATTATTAACTGATATTAAGCGTGAATTAATTTGCATTTTCATGTATTTTTCTTTTTTTTTTGTTGCATTTTCATGTATTCCTCACACTGTTTTGCCTTTATTGATGAATAATGTCTTAATGTCATGTTGATTGTCAGTGCCAGTTGTTTGTGGCTGTTGGATTCAGTATGAGATTAAAATTGTTGTAGTATTGAATTCAGACTTGGTGATTTGTACTGCATGTCAATGCATTGTGCATTGATTAAATGCTCAGGATTTATGCATAATTAGCATACAAGATACCAGGGAGGGGAGAACCCGGGTTGGCGGTCATGATAGGAAACCCAGATTGGCCTCGAGTACAGAAGTACTCATGCCAGGGATTGTTGGTCTGTAACCATGTTGAGAAAATATTCCTTCCACTAATTATAAATGTATACTTGCACCAAACAAGTTTTACATAACCATCCAAACATATTTCTGTATGTGATTAATATCTATAAATATGAGAATGAGCGCATAAAGAGTTAAAATACATTGAGAGGACAGTCGCATGCTGAGAAACAGAGTAATGTGACAGAAATTGTCATATCATTAGAAAACTAACAACAGCACGAGAAACGAGTACGGAGAATAGTTCCATCATCAGACAAACAAAAAAGTCATCAAAATAAAGACAATAAAGGTTAAAAAGGGTACCATATAGCAGACTACATCATGGAGGATTTGCTGCTAGTGCCCATATTTTCCTTGACATGTCGGCACACTACAGGGTAGTATGGTGAATATCAAGCCTGACCATTTTTCCTTTCCCTAGCTCTCTGGAGTTACAGCTGTGAGACTGATGGAACCTCTGAGTACGAGAATGAGTACGAGAAACCTTAAGCTGTGAGACTGATGGAACCAATGAGTAAGAGAAACCTTAAGCTGTGAGACTGATGGAACCTCTGAGTACGAGAATGAGTACGAGAAACCTTAAGCTGTGAGACTGATGGAACCAATGAGTACGAGAAACCTTAAGCTGTGAGACTGATGGAACCTCTGAGTACGAGAATGAGCACGAGAAACCTTAAGCTGTGAGACTGATGGAATCTCTGAGTACGAGAATGAGCACGAGAAACCTTAAGCTGTGAGACTGATGGAACCTCTGAGTACGAGAATGAGCACGAGAAACCTTAAGCTGTGAGACTGATGGAACCTCTGAGTACGAGAATGAGTACGAGAAACCTTAAGCTGTGAGACTGATGGAACCTCTGAGTACGAGAATGAACACGAGAAACCTTAAGCTGTGAGACTGATGGAACCTCTGAGTACGAGAATGAGCACGAGAAACGAAACTACTATTTCGCTATTCACAGAAATGGAAGACAGAAAATATTGAATAAATACCGAAAAAAAGCCACATAAAGAGGTAAGCTTTCCACGAAGTTCTACTCTCTCTTGACCTTTAACATATTCCAGAACAAACTCACTGCACTAGATTAAAACCCTCCACTCCAGCCACATTAATCTCCTCCGCCCACCCTTTTTTCAACCAGATTACCTCCCTCTCTTCTTTCAATCTTTCCCACTCCCTCTTTACTACCAACCTACCACGCATCCCAAGTCTTCATTTCATCATCATCATCATCATCATCATCATCATCACCACCACCACCGCCTTTCACTCCCTTGAGAGCATAGGCCATAGATAAAGGCTATCCAGTCATCCTCGTTCTTGGAATTATTCTCTGCTTCCTTCCATGTGTATCCCTTGTCTCTGAGCCCTGTCATAATTTCTCATCCCCAAGTAAGTCTAGGTTTTCCTCAATTCTTCATTTAGACATTCACAAAACTCTACCTATCTTGTTATATGGAAGTGAATCATGGACAATAGGCAAGTCTGCACAAAAATCATTGGAAGCAGCAGAAATGTGGTTTATTAGAAGAATGTTGTGAATCCCCTGGACAGCAAAAATAACTAATGAAGAATGTATGAGAAGAGCTGGAGAGACAAAAAATCTTGTCAAAAATATAAGAAAGAGACCATGTACTTTTACAGGACATGCAATAAGAAGAGGGGGCATTGAAAATATTATAACAACAGGAAAAATAGAAGGAAGAAGATCAAGAGGAAGACCAAGAGAAATGATGCTGGACAGTCTGACGGGATGGTGTGAGAGGAGATCACCAACTAAACTGATGGCCTGCATGAAGGATCGGGTAATTTGGAGAAGCATAATAGCCAACGGAGTCGGCACGGCACCTGATGATGATGATGAATACTCTACCAGCCACACTCCTGGCCGCATTTTCCCACAAGTCACAGCTACCTACTCCCTTTTTCTGTTTTTTTTTTCTTTCAAATCCTATTTGTTGTGTAGCATTCACGTGTATTTATGTTCTGTCTTCGTTCCCTATTTCTTTGTCCTGCATGTTTTTTTTTTTTGTATGACTAAGGTGTAAACCGAAACGTTACAACGTTTTAAATCTTTTGTTTTAAACTTTTAGTTTTAAATATTTTAAACTTTCAGTAAATATGATATACTGCTTAAAAACACAATAGTACAATAATGAATGAAGTAGTCAGACAGTGCTACTGTCATATTTTATGAATATTTAAATAAAAAAAATAATAATAAGTTCTATTTTAACCACAATATTACTTGATATCAAACACAAGTTTGGGGGAGCCTCCCAGTGTAACAGAATCTGGAGCTCTGGCAAATTTGTTTTTTAAAAAAGCGGAATATAAGAAAAGGGATAATCTAAGGTTCCTGTCGGCAGGTGTCCAGTTTCTCTCGCAGGCACAAAATCTCAGAGCTGCAGCGAGGACGTGAAAGGAATGGCCAGGACAAATGAGATGAAGAATGTGTCCACATTTCTCAGGCTAAACTGGCACAGAGGACATTGTTTATCAAGTAAAACCCCACTTTTCTGGCCTCATTTGAAAGCCAAATTGGCAAGCAGTGTGCCAGAATAATCCAGAATGTTTTAATGGCGGAGGCTATGTGAAGTCTGACGTGAATTTGATAAGAGTTTAGAAACTTTTCCGACATATATCAGGGGATAATTATTTGTGAATGCGCGCTGACTAAACGCTGAGTTACTCAATGCGGACGCAGAAACAAACAACAAAAATGAAAACTATAAGCCATATCTGTAAAATTAACTGTTTTGGAAAACACTGAACCATAAGCAATGTTCCTGTTAGCAGGATGTTCTTAGTGGCCAACTCTGTCAGATGTTCTTAGTGGCCAATTCTGTCAGATGTTCTCACTGGCCGACTCTGTCAGGATATTCTTAGTGGCCAACTATGTCAGATGTTCTCACTGGCCGACTCTGTCAGATGTTCTTAGTGGCCGACTCTGTCAGATGTTCTCAGTGGCCAACTCTGTCAGGACGTTCTCAGTGGCCAACTCTGCCAGGATGTTCTCACTGGCCAACTCTGTCAGGATGTTCTTACTGGCCGACTCTGTCAGGATGTTCTCACTGGCCGACTCTGTCAGGATGTTCTCACTGGCCAGCTCTGTCAGGATGTTCTTAGTGGCCAACTCTGTCAGGATATTCTTAGTGGCCAACTCTGTCAGGATGTTCTCAGTGGCCAACTCTGTCTGGACGTTCTCAGTGGCCAACTCTGTCAGGATGTTCTCAGTGGCCGACTCTGTCAGGATGTTCTTAGTGGCCAACTCTGTCAGGATGTTCTTAGTGGCCAACTCTGTCAGGATGTTCTTAGCGGCCGACTCTGTCAGGATGTTCTTAGCGGTCAACACTTTCCTCCTGCTTTAATAAGTTCAACTGTTATCTCATCACATCCTGGTGATTTACTATTTTTCAGATTCTTTATTGCCCTTAATACTTCTTCTATTGTCGGTTCGAGTTCTTTCTCCTCCAATAATAATTCACACTTTTGATTTCTGCTTTCACAGTCAGTTGTTTCATACATTCCTCTGCAATATTCTTCTTTCTAGAATTTCCTCTGTCTCCGTCAAGGTATTCCCCATCTCATCACAAATTACATTTGGTTTGGTGTGACATTCCTTGTCTAACAAGACATAGCAATATGTTAGTTACTAACAAGATATAGCAGGATATGGGGTACTAGGCGTGTAGTAGCCATTCAGGCCTTACTAACAACGCGTGTTTAACCACGCGATCATGTGACAGAATTGTTACTGAACTTGGTTTCGGCTGGACTTTTGGAGAGAGAATAGCTGTGTGAAAGATATAGGACGAATGTATGGAAGTATGCGAGGTCTTCATCTGTGTACACGAGGGCTGAGAAAGTTACTAAACATGGAGTATATGCTCTAGATCTTGGAGCTGCACTTATGCTTGGACCTATTCTTCAATGCTGAGGTCGTTCTTGAGCTTCGGTCAAAGTTAGCGTCAAGTTGTTTACAGGATATTGTATACAGCTAACATTTGCTTGCAGAAAAAACTGCCTTCTAAGAGCAATGTGCCGTTACAATAGATAGCCGATCACAATAAAAGACTCAGCAGATATATCATCATTAACATATATCATTGTTAACATGTATCACTCTTGACATGTAACAGTGATAACATTCACTTTGTAGCTATGGGGGAGGGGGGGGGGTTAACAATTTTTTGCCTGGTGTTTGTTAAAGAAATAATTCACTATGTGACGGCCGGAAGACCTTGACCTCAAGCTATATTCCAGTCGGCGAACATATCAAAGCCAGTGTATGTCGTAAATCATTGCTAACGGACGTAATCCTGTTTGCGGCACGTGCTCAGAAAATTACAAAATACTTCCTGCTGCGCGGAAGATAAGGATAAGAATAGATATCTCTACCCCTCCTTCTCTGGCACTCAGACTTTCATATGTGGCTCTAGCAAGCAAGGGAAGCAACTCAGGACCAAGAACTTTGTATAGTCAGCTTGAAAGGTCACCTGGGGCTTCCAGGCTTGTGAATAAAAATGTGTTTTCTTCTTCTTCTTCTCTCTACAAAACTGCCAGTTATTGGATCATCTGCACCCACCAACGTGAAGATATTGAAAGACATTCATCGCGCGAAAGGTGAAATCCATTTCGATAACTCTCTTGAAATCGTAGAGCTTGAGAGAGAGAGAGAGAGAGAGAGAGAGAGATTTCTTAGCAGCTCCACCACCACTGGGACAAAGTGCAGTACAACCCTAACAACCAGCCTGACAGTGGATCACAGAGACAATGGCGGGGTACCATTAATCTCAGTAGACGTAAGCTTTGGGGCCCGGAATGGCAGAGCGCCGGGCTTCAAGGAAACAAAAATGTGAATATAGATTACTGTTTTTATCTTGTCTTGTCTCCTTCCTCTATACCTCTGATGTCCTTATAGGGCGTGGCGTTTTGCTTCATATAGTGGGGTATTTAAGGCTGATTGCTTATTTTGTACCACGAGATGAACGGTATAGGTCTGAAGTGGGCCACACTAAGTTCAGGCTTGGGGTCATATGGTGTTCAATCCGTCACTGTTTAGATCTAGTATTAGGAGTACCCCACAGAAATAACATAGCATTTTGAATAGTTTTGATCCATCGGCCCGTATAACTCGTAAATCCCCCCCCCCCCCAAATAGCTTTTTTTCATTCTAAAATGTCAACTGATTACTTTTTTCAGCTTTTGTCATAAGCCAGAAACACGTTTTGGCAATTACTGAAAAACTATGGAGGAAAAGAAAAATTGTAGATGACACCTGCAATAAGCAAGAATCATAACCATAACCCTTTCAAATCCTTATTCAAAACATAAAGACTCATGGTCTGTTCTATATGATGAGTTTTGTGGTTAATTTTTGTTTTATTTAGTCTTTATTTGGTCAAGCATCCTCATTTCCTGTATCCCACGTGCACATGTTATGAGGGATAATACAGGATCTAAAACCTTACATGAATGAGTTTTAATAGTAATAGTGGTGAAGGTAGTTACAGAAGTAGCATCAGCAGAAGTGGTAATGATATAAGTACTGCTTCAGTCGTATTACTGGTGGTTTTTGTAGGGATATTGGTCGTAAGATAAGTCGTACTAGAAGTTGTAGCACTAGCAGCAGAAGCAGCAGTATTAGAGCAATAGCACCAGTAGTTGCAGCACTTGCAGCAGAAGTAGTACTAATAGAAGTATTGTAATAGAAGTAGTAATAATACTAGTAGTATTAATAAAAGTAATAGTAGCAGAAGTAGTAGTAGTAGCAGTAGTAGTAGTAGTAGTACAAATAGAAGTAGTAGTAACAGAAGCAGTAGTAGTACTTGTTGTACTAGTAGAAGTAATAGTAACAGAAGTAGTAGTAGTACTTGTTGTACTAGTAGAAGTAACAGTAACAGATGTAGTAGTAGTACTTGTTGTACTAGTAGAAGTAATAGTAAGAGAAGTAGTAGTAGTACTTGTTGTACTAGTAGAAGTAATAGTAACAGAAGTAGTAGTAGTATTTGTTGTACTAGTAGAAGTAATAGTAACAGAAGTAGTAGTAGTACTTGTTGTACTAGTAGAAGTAACAGTAACAGAAGTAGTAGAATTATGACAGGGGGGATAAGAAGAAGAAAGAGTTTAATAATAGTAAAGAAGAAGAAAAAGAAGAAGAAGAAGATGATGATGATGATAATGATGACTACGACGACGACGACGATGATGATGATGATGATGATGATGACGATGATGATGAACAGAAAGAATCAACCTAATAATATAATAAAAGTGTTATTTTGATAAATGTCATACGTTATTCTTTTACCTAAAACATACGAAGCAGGAATAACTAATTTGATAATACAACAATCTAATGTATGCACACATGATGCAATTAGTAAGTTACCATTTAATAAGTTAACTCATTAAACTCTACCATTAAATACGTCAACTTATTACACTATATTTACTATTTAATAAGTTAACTGAGAATGTTTAATAAGATTTGGAAGGAAGAAAAGGTTCTTTCTAAATAAAAAAAAGGAATCATTGTTAAAGTACCAAAGAAGGCAACCTTAGTGACTGTAACAATTGGAGAGGAGTAACCTTAATATCAGTTGTGTCAAAAGTATTTTGCAAGGTCATTTTGAATAGACTTAAAGATATAGTGGATACTGCAATGAGAGAAGAACAAGCAAGATTTCGAAAAAGGAGAAGCTGTCTTGACCAGATCTTTACTCTAAGAATAATACTTGAAGAACATATTGAAAAGCAGAAACCATTAATACTGAAGTTCATAGACTTTAAAAAGGCATTTGATAGCATACACAGAGATTCATTGTGGAGAATTTTAAGTCTGTATGGAATACCATCTAAAATTGTCAACATCATTAAGGACTTCTACAATGGATAAGTTAGTGCAGTCAAAACAGAAGAAGGAATGAGTGAATGGTTCCAGATTGAAAACAGGTGTGAAACAAGGATGTATACTATCTCCTTTGCTTTTTGGAATTGCAATAGACTTCATAATAAAAAAATGCTGCATATGTAACACAGGTATTGACTGGGTACATGGGACCCATCTAGAAGATCTTGATTTTGCTGATGACATAACTCTTACCAGTAACAATGTGAATTCCATGCAAGAAAAAACAGATAGCCTGTCTTCAATAGCTAGCAAAATAGGACTTGAAATTAACAAGGACAAACAAAACTAATGAAACTTCCCATTAACCAAAATGGAAAAATACACATAGAAGGGACAGATATTGAAGAAGTCAATCAATTTGCATACCTTGGCAGCTACATAGACTAGAATGGTTTCACTAGAAAGGAAGTTAGAATTAAAATTGCAAAAGCAGCATCGATCTTCAAGAATCTTGAGAACATATGGAATTCAAAAGTTATAAGCACAAAAACCAAGTTAAGACTATTCAATTCAAATGTAATATCCACCCTCATTTATGCATGTGAAAGCTAGAAAACAACTAAAGAAATAGAAAAGAAATTAGACTCTTTTGAAAACAGATGCATAAGGAAAATACTCGGTATAAGGTAGAACGAATTCAAGAACAATTCAGAGATAAGACAGATGACTGAACAACAACCAGTCTCATGGGTGATCAGGAAAAGAAGATGGACATATGTTGGTCACGTGATGAGAAGAAACAGTCAGAGAATCCCAAAACAAGCTATAAAGTGGAACTCAACAGGCCGAAGAAAAAGAGGCAAACAACGTGAAACTCTAAAGAGGACATTGTTAAGAGAGGCCAAATTAATAGGCATAAAATCTCTTGATGAGATTGAAAAGCTCGCCGAAAACAGTAAAACTTGGCGAACTACCTTGCGAGCCCTATGTGACGTTTAACGGCACGGGAAGGATATAAGATATAAGAAGTTAACTCATTAAACTCTATTTACCATTTAATAAGTTAATTCATTAAACTCTATTTACCACTTAATAAGTTAACTCATTAAATTCTATTTACCATTTAATAAGTTAACTCATCTAACTGTACCTTAAATTACAGCAGCAAACTTTAAGCCCATCAGATCATGAAAAAAAGCTGCACAAAATTACTCCAGAAATTAACCATTTTCAAATATTAAGATAATTTTTCCTGAAATCTTTTTCCTCTTCTCTCTGTTTATCTCTCCCTCATTCTCAGTTTCATTCTGAAATTACATATAGAACGTTCTCCAACTACCTGAACAAGCGGCTGTCAGTGCCAGTAGCCGCCACATTCCTTTTACTTAGGCCTTTCATTTGTGATTTTTCAGGGGTAATTTTGCCAAGCTCCGCGTCCGGCTACTGATTACTATCTCCTCGTAAAATATACTCTCAGTAATTGCCCGTCTAATGTGGATCCCATCTTCCCTGGACTGATATTTTATTTTGTAATCTTTTGGTCGCGAGCTTCAGGACCCTGATGGCACAACCTGGGCCAGGCAGGCCGAGGGCGTGTCAGGGGCGTCAAGATCTGAGGGAGGGGGTGAGATTTGTATGGTTCAGTGTGAAAACACTGCTTTGTAAATGTGACGTGTAACCCTTTTTTCACACTTCACATATTTAAAGAGGTATCCTCTTTCCCTGCTGGAGGAAAAAAACGCGGACGTTCACGTCTGTGCCAGACAAAAAGCGCGGGCCATGATATGTATAGGGGATAATTGTACAAGTGAATGTAACTAATTATTTCCACGTTAAAATTATACATATTAGGCATTGGAATAGTTGTAAATGTAAGAAGATTTCATAAATGAAGAGGATTTTTTTAGGAAAAAAAGATGTGCTGTGATGATTTTAGCTGATAATTGTGTACTATTTACCATCGGCGATGTCTAGATCTACACAAAATACCATCGCGACGTGTAGATCTAGACATAGATGTGATGTTATGTGGCATAATACTCAGTAAATAATGTCTGAAATAAACTTCTAACTACTTCTCCAGTCCATATAATAGTCTAGATCTACTTGGGGTACATTAACGAACTGTGGTTTAGTCGCAAGGGGATATGTTTGCACAAAAATTGATATTTTTTAGTTCGATAGAAACATGTGACCCCCTCCCCCCACCCCCATTGTTAAGAACGAGTTCAAAATGCTAACACGGATCACTAGACGTCCGCACTAAACTGTTTACAATCAAAAGTTACAACTGTTTTCTAATGAAACAAAGCTAGTGTACTTTTAAGGACGTTGGCCGAAACTTAACAAACTGGAAATGTTAATATAAGTACGCTGGCAGGGGAAGAGTTAAGAGGGTCTAGTACGAATAATCTGTCATGTGATCACGCAAGTTTCCAAAAACGAGGTTTTTTTTCTCTTGCTCCTCTTTGATATTTTCTCCACTTTAAAATTCTGGTGCCTGAATGCTAATGACAGACTTCTGCTACAGCTAGTCTGATTTAAGGAGGCGCTGAATATCGAATATTGTATTAGTATCGGCCGAACAATGGTGAAATTGGAATATACATATGTATATATATATATATATATATAATTCTTACCACTATATTATAAAAATAATCACAAATCACATAGTTCAGATCATGTAAAGCATTAACCACATGAAACACACAGTTATTATTACATAAAATACGCCACACACTAACCACATAAACCACACGATTCTGACCATTTAAAGTAGGTGATATTAAGTACATAAATCACACAATTATAACCACATATAAACCACACAATTCTGACCACATAAACCGCATAATTCTAACAACATAAAACCACATTATTCAGAAAACATAAAATACACATTTCTGACCACGTATATTACATAATTCTAACCACATAAAGCACACGATTCTGATAGGACAAACCACATTATTCTAACCATATCATCATCATGATCATCATCATCATCATCATCATCATGAGAGCATGGGCCACAGATAAAGGCTCTGCGATCATTCCTGTTTTTAGAATTATTCTCTGCTTCCTTCCATGTGCATCCCTTGTCTCTGAGGACTGTCAGAATCTCTCTTCCCCAAGTAAGTCTAGGTCTTCCTTGTTTTCTATTTCCTTGAGGATTCCATGTCAGTGCTCGATGTTGGTGTTGGGTTTCCTCAGAGTGTGGCCAATCCACCTCCACTTCCTAGACATGATTTGTAGATTCACAGGTTCCTGTCCTGCCATTTCCTAGACCTCCTCGTTCCTGATATTGTCCTGCCATTTAATGTTTAAAATCCTATCATCAGAGTCCCTTCATTTTCCAAGACAAAGTGTCCTGGTTTTCCTCTCCATGTTTCTGTAACCCTACGGTTTTTTTTTTTTTACAGAGAACAGGTCGTTGGCACAACCTCCTTAGTTGCCTCTTACGCCATGCGTGGAAGGTGGCAGTGGCTATATTCTTTTCTCTAACCACATAAGTCACACTATTTTTACCCATAAACCACACGACTCTGAGTGTAGCATGGCCTTGTAAGTAATGATTATAGTTGGTGTCATTATTATAATTATTAATGAATATGATTATGAACCAATACTGTAAACAAAATAGTAACATCGAATAGCGACAGAGAAAAGTAAGTAGGAAAGGAAGAAAAAGGTATAAAACTTCCATGACACCAGAACAGGACGCAGAAATTAAACAGTGGAAACAGTGAATAGAAAAAGACGAAACTCGGTGACGCTGAGATATAGCTATTACAAAGGAAGGACGCCAGAAAGTAGGATGGTCCAGTGATAACAAAGCGGTGACTGGACGTTGACACGTGTAAACAAAATAAAAAAGACGAATAGAAAAGGCTGACACAATGAAAAGCGAGGACACAATAAAACCTCCGACATGAATGAACAAGATAATGTCTTAGCTAAATGACAATTGTATAGCTGGAGTTGACACTTTGACACCTATTAGTGTTAGGAAGCTATTGCACACGGTTTTAAAATAAAGAAATGACCAACTCGGCCAGTTGACCAATTAAATATTTAGAGGCATGGCCTATTGGACAATTGACTTACGAGAAATAAGTCACGGGGCATTTTGAATGACGGGCAATCAGAACGCTCATGGGAACCAGTGGACATCTGAAGGGTGGAGTCAAAATATTTATTGGTTAATCCGTCAAGCTGGACTTGAAGATAAAAAGACGAGCGGAGAGACAGGGGAGGACGAAGAAGTACAGAAGAGAGGAGACTGAGGCCGAAGACGGAAGAAGAGACAATCAGAGAACGAAGAAGTAGAAGAGAGAGGAGACAGGGGAGGAAGATCGTCAGAACAACGTCGGCCCGGCAAGTAGCGACTGACCAGAACTGCAAGAAGGATGATCAGTGCACGTAGACAGTCCAGACTGAAGAAAGAAGTTCCGACCAGAACAGCCAAGAAGCCATCAGATGAGAGATAAGAACAGAAGTCCAGAGAAGAGGCAAGTAGACTTTGCTCGTTAGTACACTGCGATTGAGAGACGGCAGAGGAAGACCGTCAGAAGAAATTAGAAGACAGACAAGAGAAGAAAGAGGACGATACGATATAAAATCAGAAGTAGTGTTAGACGGAAGATGGTTTTCAAGTGATTCAAGTGATTAAGAAGAACTGACACTTTTGAAACTTCGAGTACAGTGATTTTAGACGAGAAACTAGTTGACCAAGTGTTGCACAACTGATATAATACTGAGATAGGAAATGTTCCCGTATCAAGTGTAGAATATTGTAAATTTGAGAAATGCTACGTGTAGAATATGATAGAGTTGGATATTGTGAACAAATGATTACGTGTTTCAATCTAGGTGAACTAGTCGACAATACATCTTGAACTTATTTATTTACATAATTAAATAGATAATGTAGAGAACATTTTCATCGGACTTGCTCTAGATTTAGTGAAGTGATAATGTTTTGTGAAACCTGTGTTGTGTTAATCAAAGAGCATCTTTAAGCTTCAATTCTATAATATGGAACTATTCAGAAATTTATGATTCACAATCTCCAATATTATATGAGGACACACGACGACATAAAGCAGGGGATACTGACCATATAAACCACATGATTCTGAGGACATACACCACACACGACAACATAAAGCAAGGGATACTGACCATAAAGAAAGACCATGTGGCCGAGCTGACTCTCGTCCCGTACTGGATCTCTGTCTGCCTGGACAAGTCTTCGGCGCTCTCAATGGGAGAGACCATCCTCTCCACAGTCAGGAAAGCTGCCAGGTTGGCGGTGTACGAGGATATAATGATGAGCGTGAAGAACCACCAGATGCCACCAACGATGCGCGTGCTTATCGCCCTTGGATTGATGTCTGGGGCGGAAAGAAATGAATTGCGCAGAGAAAAATGGCGAATGTCAATCACTAGAACGAGGACACACTCAGACATACAGTGACTCAGACACAAACAAAGGAGGCACTTTGACACACAATGACTCAAATATACAAAAACAAACTCAGACACAAGCATGAATCCACTGAATTACATAATAACAGCCATTAAGACAACACATAAGAACTCTGATACATTAAAACCAACTCCAACACGGACATTCTCAGACACAACACGGACATTCTCAGACACACCACGGACATTCTCAGACACACAACACAGACATTCTCAGACAAAACACGGACATTCTCAGATACAACACGGACATTCTCAGACACAACACGGACATTCTCAGACACAATACGGACATTCTCAGACACAACACGGACAATCTCAGAGACACAACATGAACATTCTCGGACACATCACGGACATTCTCAGACACAAAACGGACATTCTCAGACACAACACGGATTCTCAGACACAACACGGACATTCTCAGACACACAACACGGATAGACACAACACAGACATTCTCAGACACATAACACGGATAGACACAACACAGACATTCTCAGATACAACGTAATGTCAAACATTGACTGACATGCCGAAAGTAAAACCATGTGTGCCTTTGATGGAGCACATATTTTCTGTATTAATTCTGAACAGACTACACAGACATACACGCTGACTCTCAGTTTCTGTGCTCGATGCTCAGAGTCTGTTAATAACTGTATTCTATGTAAAAGATGTTGTGTTTAAAACAATTCTTATTAGACATCAGAAGAGCTTGGACTGGACAAGAATGAGAAAGAAAGAGAGAGAGAGAGGAGAGAGAGAGAGAGAGAGAGAACGAACGAACGAGCGATCATACTTTATTTTCAAAGGGTTAAGAATTGGGCACGCAGGCCCGTCTAACATTCTGCCCTTCGTCATACAGCTTTCACTCAGTCACAGTCATTCAGCATTTATTAATGAGCATAATAATCACGAAGACACAATGAAAGGGGGAGAGAGAGAAATGGAGGGAGAGAGAGAGAGAGAGAGAAAGAAAGAGAGATTGAAAGAAAGAGAATAGGAAAAAGATTGATAGAGAGACTGAAAGAATGCGACATTAAGAAATAGATAGACAGACAGACCGACAGAAGACAGACAGACGGATAGATAGATAGATAGATAGATAGATAGATAGATAGATAGATAGATAGATAGATAGATAGATAGATAGATAGATAGATAGATAGATAGATAGATAGATAGATAGATAGATAGATAGATTAGGGGGATGAGAGGGGGAAGTAGGGGTGGGAAAGAGAGAAACAGAGAAAAGCAGAAAAAAAGAGAGAGGATGGAGAAACTAAGAAAGAGACAGAATGTACATCTTTGAGAGAGCAGCTTATAAGAGTTATACACGTGCAACATTCAACATGGACGCTGTATTCATGGTACGAAACAAAGATCTTGTAAATATCAGTTTATGCTTTCACGTATTCATTAAATTGTGAGATAATAGAAGTCTGTCTTCTGTTCTACATATTAAAGAGCATCCAGGGAATTTGAGTCTTTATATATCGGTATGTATGTGAGTGAGATCGTTGACGATCTGCAAATGGATGCAGCAGCAGCAGGCCATCTTGCTCACAACCGAGAGGCCTACAGGAGTGCTGTTTGGGAGGACAAAGTTCTGCAAGGGACATGTAAATGAATGAATGAATGAATGTGAGTGAGTGAGTGAGTGCTCCATTGTTTTCGTGAGTAAGTGAGACAGAGAACAAGAGAGAGAGAGAGAGAGAGAGAGAGAGAGAGGGGGGGGGGGAGAATGAATTAAGTTTATTTTAAAAGATTGAAAAACTCGACACTCATGTCCGCCTGAAATTCAGAAAGAAGGAAAGAAGGTGAGAAAAGTGAGAGAGACAAAGAAAAGGAGAGGCAGAAAGAGAAAAAGAGCGAAAGGATGAAGTAGGGAGGGAAAGAGAAAAACAGACAAAAAGAAATAGATAATAGAAAGAAAGAGAGAGAATGAGAGAGAGAGGGGGGAAAGAGTCAGATCGAGAGAGAGAAATAGAGATTATGATAGGCAGATATATCGAGAGAGAGAGAGAGAGAGAGAGAGAGAAGAAAGCGAGAGTGACAGGAAAGAGAAAGAGGAGAGAGAGAAATGGAGAGAGAATTAGGAGAGAGAGAGGGAAAATAGAGCGAGAAATAGAGAGAGTGAAATAAAGAGGGAAGTAAATAGAGAGAGAGAGAAACAGAGAGAGAGAAACAGCGAGAGAAACAAGAGAGAAATAGAGAGAGAAACAGAGAGAGAAATAGAGAGAGATAGAAGAAAGCAAGAGCGACAGGAAAGACAAAGAGGAGAGAAATAGAGGAATAGAGAGAGAACGAGAGAGAGGAGGGAAATAGAGGAGGCAGCGAGAGAAAGAAAGAGGAGGGAGCAATATAGGGAGGGAGAAAGAAAGAAGAGAGAACAATAGATGGAGAGAGAAAGACGAGAGAGAAATAGAGGGGGAGAGAGCGAAAGAGGAGAGAGTAATAGAGGGAGAGAGAATGAAAGAGCAATAGAGGGAGAGAGAGAAAGAGGAGAGAGCAATAGAGAGAGAGAAGGAAAGAGAAGAAACCAATAAAGAGGAGAGAGCAATAGACGTAGAGGGAGAGAGAGACAAGGCAAACAGGAGCTGAACCTACCAGAGCCTTGCTGCATGAGCGTGCCGACTGTAAACCACAAACTGTTGGGGATGTTAAAAGTGTTGGTCACAGTGTCGGCGTCCGGGTTGCATGGATGAGGGTTGTACCATTCATAGGGGCTGAACCTGCCCAGCATGAAGATGGTGAAGCTGACGACTAGGTACGCCCCTGGGACAGAAGAGGAGCCATAGGAAATAAGTTACCAGAAGTGTTAAGTTACTAGCAGTGTTAAGTTACTAGCAGTGTTAAATTACTAGCAGTGTTAAGTTACTAGCAGTGTTAAGTTACTAGCAATGTTAAGTTATCAACAGTGTTAAGTACATGACAGCACCGTGGAACTAAAGTGATTGCCTGATAGAGGACGCAAAACTATCATTTATACATACAACATCTGTTCAGTCATATACACGAGAGGCGTTCAGAAAGTAATGCACCACATCGTTTTTTTTATTTTTCAGCTAATAATAAAGATAGAAGCAAGAAATTTTGCACACTTTAAATATGACGTGATCGGCGGCGCTGTGAACGTCTTGCCACAGCCACCAAAGCAGAAATGTTGAAATGCACTGAGGGCATTATTCTATCACTACTCAACAACTGACCTTAACGGTGTCAGTCAGCAATGGTAGTGGAAATGCAGTTATAAAAGTTCTCGGATTTTCTAAGCTTTGGGCAAGATGGATTCCTCGAAGTCTCACAAATGACCATCGATTGCAAAGGAAAGCAATTTCTTCTGAATTGTTGGAGCGTTTCAATACTGAAGGAGAGAAATTTTTGACTAAGATCGTAACAGATGATGAAACCTGGGCACATCATTTGAACATGAGACAAAAAAGACAGTCAATGGAGAGGCATCATCCGCAATCACCACGAAGGAAGAAATTCGAGAGAACTCCTTCAGCTGGAAAGGTCATGGTCATTGTCTTTTGGGACATTGAAGGTGTGATTCTTGTGGATGTTATGCCAAGAGGAGAGACAATCAATTCTTAAGCTTACATTAAGATATTGAAAAAAAAACAAACTCAATCAACTTTTTCCCAGAGTTCGGCCGCACAAGAATCCACCAGACCTGGTTCTCCTTCACGACAATGCGCGCCCTCACACAAGTCTGGCAACATGGGAAGCAATCACCAAATTGGATTAGACTGTACTACTCCATACACTCGTCTAGCAACCAAATGGTCGAGGGTTCGAATCCCCAGCTGAGCGGGATTTTTTTTTCCGACCAATACGGCCCTGAGGTCGACCCAGCCTCGTAAAATGGGTACCAGAGAAAATCTGGGAAGTAAAGGCAGCGAGGAAAGGAACTGGTCACCCTACCTCATACGCTGATGACCCAGCATAATGAGGTCTCTAACGCTTCACCCCCTACGGCATTTGAAATGCTATGGGACTATCTTTACTTTTTTACTCCATTCACCCTATACCCCCTATTTGGCACTCTCTGATTTCCATCTGTTTGGTCCATTGAAGATGCACTCGGAGAGGTAAGATTTGAAGGTGTCGAAGGAATGATTCATGCAGCGAAGAAATGGCTACACAATCAAGAGAAAATTTGGTACGGGCTAGGAATGCATGCACTTGTTTCGCGCTGGTGTAAAGCCGTACAAGTTGATGGGGATTATGTTGAATAATACCGATGTTTACAAGACATATCCATAAATATTGTGTATAAATGTCATGCTTTTTGAATAAACAGTTCCTGAGAAAAATATGGTGCATTACTTTCTGAACGCCCCTCGTAAAACATTGGTTCTATCATAATACAACAACAGTTCAGTTATGTCATATATGCATAATCAGTTATGTCATATATACATAATCAGTTATGTCATGTATAAAACATCAGTTCTGTCATGTATACAGCATCAGTTCTGTCATATATACATCATCAGTTATGTCATATATGGATAATCAGTTATGTCATGTATAAAACATCAGTTATGTCATGTATAAAACATCAGTTATGTCATGTATACAGCATCAGTTCTGTCATATATACACCGTCATTTCTGTCATGTACACAGCACAAGTTATGTCATATATACAGTATCAGTTCTATCATACATGCAGCATCAGTTCTGTCATATATACACCGTCAGTTCTGTCATATATACATCATCAGGTCTGTCATATATACAGTATCAGTTCTGTCATACATACAGCATCAGTTCTATCATATACACATTATCAGTTCTGTCATACATACATACATACAGCACCAGCTCAAACAAACATAACATTAAGAACTGTTGTCGTGAACTCACCGATAACATAGAGCCAGATGTCCACTGCCAGAGGGTTAAGAAAGGAGAACAGACCTGGCTTCTCTTTCTTGGGCATCTTGAAGAGAATGCTGATGCCCAGGTTGAGGAAAGGTTTCGTGAAGTCAATGACCTGCTCACGCAGGTATGAAATTGTCAGCGGTGCTATAGCCAGGTCGGCTCTCTGTAACACACACACACATACAACGATATCATTAAACATAGGTCAGTTCTCTGTGTTATCATTTCTACAGATAAACTACATGTAGTATACATATCTTTTATACAGATTAGCCTCCTGTAAAGGACACATAATCATTTAAAGTTTTCTTCTCTAAAACTTATATATACATACATAATTTATGTTAAATATTAAACATTTGGCATCGCTGTCATTCAGAGCATGTTTGCAGGCCTCATTGTCTCGTCCCTTGAAGGAGAATCTCATGACGGAGGTACTCCGTAGTACCGGGGAAAATCATTACGGACGGAAGCAGCGGCGACAGGTGGGGCAAAACTCTCTGCCTCCAGCCCGAGAAGCCACATCGAAGAATGTCATTTTGGTTATTCTTGCTCCCATCTTTCATTCCATAGTTGATTATCGTTATTGCTATCTCCAACATTTCGTCAAATCTATAACCCAGTATCTCTGTAGCCTCTCGTGTATCTGTCCCTCCTGTATGTCACAATACGTGTATGCGTATGTTCGATCTAATCCAGTAAATCTTAAAGAAGGCGGTGAAGAACTTGCACCTCACCCCCCCCCCCCTAAAGTATCAGGAATATTCGAGAAAATAGCAAAGGGAGAAAAATGAGCGAAATGATTTTAAGGGGCGCCATAGATGTTTTGTTAGAGGCAAGAGGGCGCTAGCAATCTCTTGTGAAAGGCAAGGAGGCGCCATAGATGTTTTGTTAGAGGGCTCTAGAAATCTCTTGTGAGAGGCAAGAAGGCGCTATAGATATTGTATGGGATGGAAGGTGGTGCTATATATGTTTTGTGGGAGGGAAGGTGGTGCTATAGATGTTTTGTGGGAGGGAAGGTGGTGCTATAGATGTTTTGTGGGAGGGAAGGTGGTGCTATAGATGTTTTGTGGGAGGGAAGGTGGTGCTATAGATGTTGTGTGAAGAGAAGGTGGTACTATAAGTTTTGTGTGGAAGGGAAGGTGGTGCTATAGATGTTATATGGGAGGGAAGGTGGTGCTATAGATGTTGTGTGGAAGGGAAGGTGGTGCTATAGATGTTGTGTGGAAGGGAAGGTGGTGCTATAGATGTTGTGTGGAAGGGAAGGTGGTGCTATAGATGTTGTGTGGAAGGGAAGGTGGTGCTATAGATGTTGTGTGGAAGGAAAGATGGTGCTATAGATGTTGTGTGGAAGGGAAGGTGGTGCTATAGATGTTGTGTGGAAGGGAAGGTGGTGCTATAGATATTGTGTGGAAGGGAAGGTGGTGCTATAGATGTTGTGTGGAAGGGAAGGTGGTGCTATAGATGTTGTGTGGAAGGGAAGGTGGTGCTATAGATGTTGTGTGGAAGACGAGGTAGTGTTATAGATGTTTTATTGGAGGCAATGTGGTCCTTTAGATGTTGTATGGAAGGCCGGTTGGTGCTATAGATGTTTTGTCGAAGACGAGGTGGAGCTATGTTTTGTTGGAGGCAAGATGGTGCTACAGATGTTTTGTTGGAGGCAAGATGGTGCTACAGATGTTTTGCTGAAGGCGAGGTGGTGCTATAGATGTTTTTTGGAAGCAATATGGTGCTATAGATGTTGTAAGGAAGGCCGGTTGGTGCTATAGATGTTTTGTTGAAGACGAGGTGGTGCTATAGATGTTTTGTTGGAGGCAAACGCTGGCACCCCATAAAAGTTTTATAAGTTTGTCTGTCTCACTATAGTTTCATCCAGGCACTCAAGTAAGAATAGGGATGAAGATGGCGTATGTACATATTTCACATCATAGTTCAGGGACTGAGTTTCTCTGTAGCTAGGTGCGGTGAGCATACGTCTAAAACGTGTCACATGATTTTTGATACTAGTTTACTGAGGAATCTTTCTTCATGTGTATTGTGGTTTTTAGAGGCTTTGCCAAATCTGACTTGGGAAAAGTAATTCAGATTAGATACTTTCATTTCTTCTCCAATCATTTTAGACAAGTTGCAACAGCCTGTTTCTCGCCATACATCATCATGTGAACTCCACCCACTCCAACTCGAAGCTCACCCCATCTATCAGCTCTCTAACCATCCCATCCCACTCTCCATGCGAGTTACGAGAGCCGTAATTCCCATCAGGAACGAGTTCTATCTTGTAGGCGAAGCCCACGATCTGAGCCAGTTCTCGAGCCAAGTCTATGCAGAATCCTTCAAATGGTTCTTCTGAGCTGGGTTTCTCCTTGTCCATCACAAACGGTGCTTCCTGAAGACCAGAGGAAAAACATGACATCATCATCACCATCATGCTGCTTATCGAACATCAATCAATACTGGAGCAAAGACAAAGGAAAGAAAATGGAAGCACAGAAACAGAACAGTAACAATGTTGTAAATAAAAGCCATACAATGAAACGACAGAAATGTTGACCTGTAGCCTTATCTTTATATTTAAGAAAGTGAAAATGCATGTAGAATTCAATTTATGTATAACTTTATGTGGCTATTTCGTTCCGTTTATTTGTCGTTTGTTTCACTTTTCACGCGCTTTAGTTTCCATGGAAACGAATAAAAGAAGCAAACTTATTGTCAGGCCCGATTGAAACAATGAAATGCCACTTTAGTATTGTGATAATAATAATAATAATAATGTTGATAAAAAGGTATGAAAACGTATGTTTTTAAAAGACAAGCTGTGAAGCAGGCAGTTTGTAGTTTCTGGTAAATTTCAAACTTTGCCACACCAGGCAGTGTCTTTCATGGCGCATTCTACCAATGTATGACCCCAAAATATGTTGGTGTTGGTTCTTTATGATTCACTCTCTTTCAAACTGTGTACTCCGTCTTCTAGAGTGATCCTAATTTCCTAATCAATCCTTAACAATTATCGATTTAAATAATCTGATAAACTTTATGTTAACAGGAATGAACTTATACAATCTGATAAACTTTATGTTAGCAGGAAGGGAATTATACAATCTGATAAACTTTATGTTAACAGGAACGAACTTATACAATCTGATAAACTTTATGTTAGCAGAAACCGAATTATACAATCTGATAAACTTTATGTTAACAGGAACGGACTTATACAATCTGACAAACTTTATGTTAGCAGGAACGGACTTATACAATCTGATAAACTTTATGTTAGCAGGAACGGACTTATACAATCTGATAAACTTTATGTTAGCAGAAACCGAATTATACAATCTGATAAACTTTATGTTAACAGGAACGGACTTATACAATCTGATAAACTTTATGTTAGCAGGAACGGACTTATACAATCTGACAAACTTTATGCTAACACGGAACAGAAAACTAAGGCCGACAACTCTGGATGACGTAAAAAGCACCAAAATGCAAAAAAAAAAAAAGTCTCTTTTAGAACTCGGCGATGATTTCTCTTACGTGATCAGTCAAGCGTAAATACTTTTTTTCCCCTTGCATGCCTCACAATATTCCATCTGTATCAGATTAAAAGAAAAAGCAGTGAGGTTATCTTGGTCCGCATCTCTCGTTCATTCTTTTTTTTCCAGGGGTCTGTCATCATCATCATCATCATCATCACATGAAAAGACTTTACTCACTTCAAACACGAGCAGTAAAGCTTATAGATGACAAACATGCACCACGTATTACACATAAGGACACACATCTTGATATTCTACCTCTCAAGAAGAGATTTCTTTTCAACAAGGCCAAGTTAATTCATAAAATTATATCGCACAATACTCCACCCTCTCTATGGTCGTTTTTCAAATCAAACCCAAAACACAGTCAACGCTTAAGCAATTGTATTCTCCCGAAACCAAGGCTTGACATGGTTTAAAAAAAAAAGCTTCTCTTACTCAGCTGCCCACCTTTGAAATGCCCTACCAATTCATGTAAAACTTATAAGTAATATTCGTTCTTATAACTTCAAACATTGTCAACATGTATTTGATATGGACTATATGTCTCCCTAAGCATAGCCTAAAGTAGTTTAAAGTATGGCGTGATTGTTGTAATTTTTTTATACTGCTTTTATATAAATTTTATTAGTTTTGATTGAATGTAAGAATGTCAGTTTATTTCATGCTGTTGCATAAATCAGAATGTAGAATGTATGGGAATTAGATAAGTTTATTATTTATTTATGTAATCATTTAATGTTTCTTCATGATTATTATGCTCGTTAACAAAAGCTGAATGACCGTGACTGAGTGAAAGCTGTATGATGAAGGGCAGAATGTCAGATGGGCCTGCGTGTCCAATTCTTAACCCTTTGAAAATAAAGTATGTTCGCTCGTTCGTTCTCTCTCTCTCTCTCTCTCTCTCTCTCTCTCTGGCAATATGTGTGCACGTTTGCATTTGTTCTTAATTCAGTTCACGTTCAACATTCCCAAAAATGTACAAGAGTCAATAACGTCCTCCCTGTTCTCAACACACCCTCTCCCTTCTCTTTCTCTTCATTCTCCCCCTCCACCTTCTCTTTCTCTTCATTCTCCCCCTCCACCTTCTCTTTCTTTCCATTCTTCCTCCCCCCCCCACCCTTCAGAACAAAATCCAAATCTCAAATCTCCTCTGAGCTGTTAAAGAGAGAGGTAAGGAGATTCAACCACTCGGTGCTCAAGAAGTTGCTGTTGTCTAGGTTTATCTCTGTAGGTGCTGTTGTCAAGGTTTACCTATGCTGATGCTGCGGTATAGTTTTAACCCTGTTGATGCTGTTGTCTAGGTTTATCTCTGTAGGTGCTGTTGTCACGGTTTACCTATGCTGATGCTGTTGTCTAGGTTTATCTCTGTAGATGCTGTTGTCACGGTTTACCTATGCTGATGCTGTTGTCTAGGTTTACCTCTGTTGATGCTGTTGTCAAGGTTTACCTCTGTTGATGCTGTTGTCAAGGTTTACTTCTGTTGATGCTGTTGTCAAGGTTTACCTCTGTTGATGGTGTTGTCGAGGTTTACCTCTGTTGATGGTGTTGTCAAAGTTTACCTCTGTTGACGCTGTTATCCAGGTTTATCTCTGTTGATGCTGTTGTCAAGGTTTACCTCTGCTGATGGTGTTGTCAAGGTTTACCTCTGTTGATGCTGTTGTCAAGGTTTACCTCTGTTGATGCTGTTGTTGAGGTTTACTTCTGTTGATACTGTTTTCAGGGTTTATCTCTGTTGATGCTGTTGTCTAGGTTTATCTCTATATGTGCTGTTGTCTAGGTTTATTTCTGTATGTGCTGTTGTCTAGGTTCATCTCTGTATGTGCTGTTGTCTAGGTTTATCTCTGTATGTGCTGTTGTCGAGGTTTACCTCTGTTGATGCTGTTGTCGAGATATACCTTTGTAGATTTTCATGTCAAGATTTATGTTTGTAGATGTTTTTGAGGTTTACCTTTGTAGATGTTGTCGAGGTTTACCTTTGTAGATGTTGTTGTTGAGGTTTACCTTTGTAGATGCTGTTGTCGAGGTTTACTTATGTAGATGTTGTTGTCGAGGTTTACCTTTGCAGATGCTGTTGTTATTGTGGTGATACTGTTATTTCTTATTTAGAATTTGGTGTTACATAATTCCATAATTAGTTCCAGAGATCCGACCCTTTATGAACTTGTATCTTGATAATCGTATTTATCACATGGTAGTTTTCTTTAATCGAACAGTGGAGGATACGGGGAGGGGAGGGGGGAGAACTCGTGGCAATAAACAGAAATTGTTTTACGAGCAAGATGCAAAATTAACCATGTTTTAACATATTCGGTTCAGTGATATAATAAATCTGCAACATGTCACGGTGAGTGGAATATTCAGTAATAAGCTACGGCACACTGACGTTTTCTGTAGATACGTAACATTTTGACATTTTGTGTAGATACGTAACATTTTGACCTTTTTTGTGTAGAGACGTAACATTTTGACTTTTTTGTGTAGAGACGTAACATTTTGACTTTTTTGTGTAGAGACGTAACATTTTGACTTTTTTATGTAGAGACGTAACATTTTGAATTTTTTATATAGAGACGTAACACTGTAACGTGAAAATAGAAGACTGTTTTGTATTTTGTGGACGTAGAAAAGGAAGTACAGTTTTGAAAGAAAATATGAAGTAATATAAGGCCGAGCCAGCAACAGGAGTAAAACAGATTGGGAGGGGGGAGGGGGAGGTTTTGTCAAGAAATGGCTGAACAGCAACTTGTCCAAGCATTGTCAGTAGCACAGAAAGTGGAGCAACTTCAGAGAATATTCACAAAAAGGGTATCACTAACGGCGGTGCTCATGATGATGATGACAGTATGTGAAATTACTACAGGGCTTCAGGTAAAGGTGAAGGTAGTTTGTGGTGGTTTATGTGGTTTGGTGGTTGTGCAGGTCATTGGAGGAAGTCTTGCATTAGGAGTCAAGATTAGCAGTCATTCTATAGCTTATCTAAAATGAGGAGGACAGACAGACAGACAGACAGACAGACAGACAGACAGACAGACAGACAGACAGACAGACAGACAGATAGATAGATAGATAGATAGATATAGATAGATAGATAGATAGATAGATAGATAGATAGATAGATAGATAGATAGATAGATAGATAGATCTTCATTTTCAAAGGGTTAAGAATTTGGCACGCAGACCCGTCTGACATTCTTCCCTTCATCATACAGCTTTCACTCAGTCACAGACATTCAGTATTTGTTAATGAGCATAATAATCATGAAGACACATTAAATGATTCATTCATTCATTTGCATGTACTTGCGGAACTTTACCTCCCTAACAGCTCTCCTGTAGGCCTCTCGGTTGTGAGCAAGATGGCCTGCTGCTGATGCATCCATTTGCAGATTATCAACGATGTCTTGCAGCCATCTTCGTCTTGGTCTTCCTCTCTTTCTTTTTCCCATTATGTACCCTTCCAAGATGGTCTTTTCTAGATTATAATGACGTTTAATGTGTCCAAAATATTTAAGTTTTCTCTCTTTAATCCTCTTTACTAGTCAGCCTTCTTCAATATTAAGCTCTTGTAGTATAGATATATTTGTTCTTTTTGTGTCCACGATATTTGAAGAACTCTTCTGTGGCATTTACATTCAAAGGCATTTATGTGTTTCAGCTGTTTTGTTAAGTGTATAGGTCTCACATGCATATGTTATTAAATGATTACATAAATAAATAATAAACCTATCTCATGTCCATACACTCTACATTCTGATTTATGCAACAGCATGAACTAAACTTGCATTCTTACATTCATTGAAAACTAACAAATTTATAGAACAGCCGTATTTTAAAAAATTAAACAATCAAGCTATACTTTAAACTACTTTAGACTATACTTAGAGAGACGTATAGTCCATATCAAATACTGCTCGTTTTTTAGAAGTGAGTAAAGTCTTTTCATGTTTGACATGGAACAACCATTGCAGACTGTGGAACAGTGGTCCAAGTGTGTTTGTATCTGTGATATGTAGTATATATTTCTGGTGTCTATGTGAAGAAAATGTTTTATTTTAGTAAATTGGTAAACTTTTTGTGCAATGAGTTTGGTTAGGTGTCTACATAATGATTCCAGCTGAGGTAGTGGTCAATCATGAGACCTAGAGTTTTATGTTCACTAACATTCTCTATCTGTGAAGTTCCAGCATGGAGCTGTAGTGTTGTTGTTGGTGAATTTTTTAAAATTTCTGTCTTGTTGTAATGAGCATGGATTTTGTTTTGCTGGTGTTTATGAGCATTCTGTTGTTGTTGCTCCAGTTACTTAGACTGTATATTTCAATTTGAAGAGTTGACTCAAGGTTAATACAGTCATTGTCACTAGTGTAAACTGTGCATTCATCAGCAAAGAGGTCACAAGATGATATTTTGAGATGAAGTGGGAGATCATTGATGTAGATGGTAAACAGGAGAGGACAAAGAATAGATCCATGTGGAACACCATTATCAACCACAGATGAACTTGACTTAGAGTTTTTGAAGCAAACTACCTGCTGTCTGTTTGAAAGAAAAGATGTAATAAATTTTGTTAAGTCAGGGTGTAATCTATAAGTCTCAAGCTTTCTAACTAGGATTTCATGATCAATCGTGTCAAATGCTTTTCTTAAGTCAGCAAAGACAGCACCACATAATTTATCATCGTTTATATTAGATAACCAACATTCTGTTATTTTTGTGAGAGCTGTGTGGCAGGAATGTTTCGGTCTAAAACCTGACTGACAGTCAACAATCAAATCATTTTCTTGCATGTGTTGTAAGGTTGTTTTGTGTATGTGTTTTTCTAGGGGTTTTGACAAAGTTGATAGAATGGAAATTTGTCTATAACTTGAGGTATTTTTCTCCGAACCAGATTTAAAAAGGGGGTATATTTTTGCAATTTTAAAAGCCTGAAGAAAATGACAGTGTTCAATGCACTGATTGTAAATGTATGTTAGTGTATCTGTAATTACTGGGGCTGAGTAATATCTTGTTGCTGATTTCATCAAGTCCTGCTGTGTTGTTGTTCTTTAAAGATTAAAGATAATTATAAACTTCACTAACTGACATGAAAGGAATACTGGGTTGCTTTAGATTTGCACATTTGCTACCTATAAATGTATTTAATTCGCTTAAGTCAAAAGTAGGAATTGGTAGTGAAGATTTGAAAATTCTGACTTCTTCTCTGAAGTGATTGCTGAACTCTTCACGCGGGCACATGATTATAACTCTGCAAGTCAGACTGCTTTCTCTTGTTTGCTAGAATGTTAATTGCTTTCCAGACAGACTTTCTGTCTGTTTTATTCTGAACTAGGTTCCTAAAGTAATTTTTGTTTTCTTGCCTAATTAAGTATTGAACTCTATTTCTTAGTAATCGGTAGCCAGTGAATTCCTTATTTTTGTGAGCCTGATCCCTTCGCCTCACGACTTGCAATATCTCAGGTGTTATCCATGGGAATTCACTTGATATTTAACTCTCACCTCCTTAATAGGAACATGCTTATCAAATATATCCCTGAAGGTTTTTATCTATTTTATTTTATTACAGACAGACAGACAGACAGATAGATAGATAGATAGATAGATAGATAGATAGATAGATAGATAGATAGATAGATAGATAGATAGATAGATAGATAGATAGATAGATAGATAGATAGATAGATAGATAGATAGATAGATAGATAGGAAGAGAAAATATGACTACTATGTGATCTACATAACAGTGGTACTGATGTAGCGCGAATGACAGAGCAATGAGTGAACTGTCTTAGCCATTCATGTTCTTGGTCGGCTATCGGTTAAGCAATCAGTGCCCAGTACGTTCATTCGCGTTTTGCAGGTCAGCAAGAGATTCTCTCCACCTCTCACTGTCTCCTGCCAGCCTTTGTATTGTGCCCCAGCTGTGCTGCATGCTACTCATTTCACTTTCTACAGGTCTCTCCCAAGTCTCCGTTGCTGCTATTGTTAATGCTATTTTAGTGCTGTTGTTACTGCTATTGTTAGTGTTGTTGTTACTTTTGTTGTTATTGCTACTGATATTGTTGTTGTTGCTGCTGTTGTTGTTGCTGTTGCTCCTATTGTTATTGCTGCTGCTAGTGTTGTTGTTGCTGCTATTCTTGTTGTTCCTGTTGTTGTTGTTGCTGTTGGTGTTGTTGTTGCTGCTGTTATTGTTGCTGCTGTTATTGTTGCTGCTATTGTTGTTATTGCTGCTGTCATTGTGCAACTCTGGACCTGGAGTAAAGGGTGTTAGTTGCAGCGGATGATGTGAAGATGGATAAACAGAAAGCATCGATTCGGATTGGGAGTGGAGTGGCTATCTTGAAGACCCAAGGAGTGAACGCAAAAAAAGTCAAGATTCTCGGCAGACTATGTGTGAATCAGACTACAGCTAGTCTTGCCCTCACTTTGAGAATGTGGCTAGAAGCACCGACGAAGAAGTAGGATAGGATCTGGGCTATTTTTGGATGTCTGACCTGATAGCCATATTTTCAGACTAGGACACTCGTCTTTGCTGCAGTCCATAATGAGCTAACAGAAAATGTCTTATCACAGACAAATAGACAGACACACGCTCGGGAACACCAGGCAGAGAGGAAAGTTAATTCTCTGAGATGGTTCACTCTTAAGAGTGTGTCTGTGTCTTCTCGTGTCTCGGCCAAGCACTCTCAGCACTCCCTGTAACATGTGAGCACTGAAGACATGAAGGACTGGCGAGGGCCCGGCCCACGTGGGATAAGTGGCCCATCAAGACCCAGCTGGCCGACGACAAGCAGTCAGAGCGCATGCCCAACACAAACCATCCTCATGAAACAAGAAAAATTGCTTCAGTCAGGTTTCAGTTGCTTGGTATCATTCGATAAATTTGCCTTAAGTCAAGCTGACTTAAACGTTTGTCTGCGCTGTCTAAAAGATGTGAGAAAACTTGTTATTTATTCAGAAAAATATTTCAAATATTTTCGAATATGGGAGAGATTTAATTTCAAATGTCAGACACAGCACTCGTAATTACTGTCATATTTTTTGTCTGAAACACGAAGTGCCACTGAAGTCAGCAAATATTAGCTGTACTTTGACACAGAGAGAAGGTTCTGGAAACAAGTTCTCTCCTCGCCTCTCACTCTTTCTCTCTCTCTCCTCTTTTTTCGTCTCCGTTATCTCTTTTCCCATTGTCCTCTACTCTCTCTCTCTCTCTCTCTCTCTCTCTCTCTCTCTCTTCCGCCCAAGGGGAAAAATCATAACAGGAAAAAAAAGTGAATATAATAAAAATAAAACCCTGAGGTTGTTACCATGACAACACACGCAGGATTTAACAACAGAGCTAGTATTATATACTCATAAAAACAAAAACCAAAACAAAACAAAACAAAACAAAAGACAACAAATGATAACAACAACAACACGCTGGGCTATTTACGACCATTTCCCCAAAATTTACCTAAAAAAAAAATCTAACGCCAAAATGTCTAGCATTACGGCCACGATGCTAACCGCGTTTCAAAGAGGAATTACACAGTACAGTCAGTGCAAACGCTCAACGTATTCACAGGAACAACAACGAAAAAAATTGCAGAATTAG
>CM019692.1:53987761-54091029 GCA_009760885.1 Achatina immaculata
TTTCCAGTTGTCACGATTTCAGACACGCATGAAGGACTAGGCTATTGATCGTCTTTTTTCTTAAGGTGTTGGATGGCTGAGTGGATAGTGGTTTCTTTACTCGCGACCAGGAGCCTGGTCGCCCTACCGAGGTTCATGGTTCGAGTCCTGGTCACCTTGTTGACATTTGTCTTTCTCTCACGTCTAAAGAGCCACACCTGCAGCACCTACTATTTTTCCAAAGCTAGCCATAAAACATTGTACTAAATCAGCTTACTTTAGCAATTTGTTTGTTTTATAACTTTCTCCTTTATTTGACTATCAGTCAGTCAGTCATTTGCATGACCCTTGCGGGACTTTGCCCCCCCCCCCCCCCAGCAGCTCTCCTGTAAGCCTCTCTGTTGTAAGCAAGATGCCCTGCTGCTGATACGTCCATTCGCAGATCATAACGATGTCTTGTAGAAATCTTTGCCTTGGTCTTTCTCTCTTTCTTTTTCCCATTATGTACCCTTTCAAGGCCGTCTTCTCTAGATTATCATAACGTTTATGTGTCCAAAATATTTAAGTTTTCTCTCTTTAATCCTCTTTACTAGCCAGCCTTCTTCAGTATTAAGTTCTTGTAGTATGGATATATGTGTTCTTTTCTGTGACCATGATATTTGAAGAACTCTTCTGTAGCATTTACATTCAAAGGCATTTATGTGTTTCTCAGCTGTTTTGTTAAGTGTCCAGGTCTCACAGGCATATGTTGTGATGGAAAAGATGTATGTCCTCAAAAATATTACTTTTGTAGTTCTGTCTGCTCCTCTCCAGAGATTCTTTATTTGTTTTATTTTAATGAAGAGCGATAGATGTCCCCCGTTTAATTTCCCTCATTTTATCTCCATTATTAGCTAGTAATGATCCAATATATTCAAAACTCTTCACCTCTTTTAATTTTTCCTAACTGATACATATTAAAGCTGCCTTATTTAGTTTTCTTCGCATTAAGATAGTTGTTTTGTTCTTACGGACTGACATAATTAATTTTTCCATTCCTTTTTGTGTTGTGGACAGTAACACTGTGTCATCAGCTTATCTAATCTCTGGTATGTTATAACCTCCAATTGTTATGGCATCGTAATATTCTTTGTCTACATCTTCTCTAACATTCCTCATTATAGTTTCAGTATACAAATTGAATAATTGAAGCAACAATATTCACCTCTGACTATACTAGATTCTGCATCTTTGTTCGTGTTCTTTTCTCATGTTCCTCTCCACTCGCTGTACTACATTTTCTCACCTGTTCCGAGGGATTGATCATCATCATCATCATCATCATCATCATCATCATCATCATCATCATCATTGCTCTGTTTTCCAAATGGAGCATAACGCATCAACAAAGGTTCTCCAGCCAGTCCTGTCCTGAACAAGCCAGGAAACCTCAAACCTTGTCTTCCCTGCTTCCTTTAGTTCTCCCTGCACTGTGCGTCCCCCATGTCCCCAAGGACATGTGCTTGATGTCTTTTCCATTGAGGTGTCCAAGTCAAGGCAGTGTAGGGATGTTTTGTTCTTTCCATTCATAGTATGTAGCCCAGCCATTTCTGTCTTCGTCTTTCTACCTCTTTAGTAATGTTCTCGGTGATGTTTGTTTGGATATCTCCTCATTTCTCACGGGTTCTTCCCAGTGTTCTTTAGACTTTTCTGAGGCATCATCCTTAAAATGCTCTAGCGTACTCTCAGTTGTCTGACTGGTTCTCCGTGTTTCGACTGCATGTTCTGTGGGATTAGCAAGGGTTAATACAATGCTAGTATTCTCCTGCTCTTCTGCCTGGATGTTTGAACCCATTTGGTTTAATTCTCATGTCATTTTTCCCTGCACAAGTCTTTCTTTTTTTTATGAACTATGCTCTGCGTTATGTCCATATTTTCGTCTATTAACGACGCTTTTTAGCCTTTCTAGGCTCTGGCTGATTGTGTTCCATGCTCGATTTTGTTTCTCACTCCTCGTATTTCCTCTTCCATCTTTGGGGGCAGTCTGTGCCTGGTGTTGTAAAAGAGCGGACACAAGAATGGTACTTCTGCGTTTATTTATCTGTTTGTTTTATCTTCTGTGCCTTCCATGATAAAGGCATTTTTGCCGAAATATTGGACTGTTCTTGTTATTACTTTAAAAAAATTATTTCACGATTCTTATTTCTTATTTCGAACTTTTCCCCCCTTTCCTTACTCTCTTTTTTACTATCTTTTTTTTTTGGTTTTGTTTTTGTAAAACTGTACCATATTCATTCGCCTGGCTTTATTAACTCTTTATTTATCTATATGGCACTACTTCTGAACTGGAAGATGACAGACTAAAAAAGTCTGCTGACCCCTAAACTGACAGACTTATCAACTTTCTGCTATATTCTGTATTGGCTAAAAACAGAGAATTAGTGCTAACAGAAAAAAAAGAAAACGTGTCATAGTTGCTCTCTCGCTCAGATCTTCAACAGAAATATCTTAAGTCAGGTTTGTAGTCAAATTCAGTGCCACGGTTTTTTTGCACTCGTCATTGATGTAGATAATATTTAAGATTATATATTAATTACCGATATATAATTTTTTATACTTGTTATTCTGTTACACAATCTTTCATAAGATTATTATATCAGTGAGAAAATGAAGAAAAGTTACTTACGAAACAAAACGTGCATATTTATATATAATAGATAAACAAGAATCTCATACCACATCTAAACTTTCAATAAAATATATGTGGAAACTCTGAATTTCTCATCACAGTATCTGTTGTGTGTACTAAGTTTATTTCTGAGAAACACGGAAAGTCTCAAAATCCTACTTGGCAAACACTGTGTCAGATATCGGAGCTTTTAGTTTGCATATACAATTATACTTCAATCTTGAATTAAAACTGTGAAGCCAATGAATATCTGTCAGCAGTATTTGTGTTCTGTGCAGGTAAAACTGAATATATTATACAGAGGAGATAACAGAGAACTAGAGGACGGAGTGCAGAGAAATTGTTGGATCCAGATCAGTAGACTTAGAACAAACTGTCACGTGACACAGCCCAGGACCTTGGGTGATATGAGAAACAAAGGAGAGTAAGAAGCGTTCCATCAGGCCTGGGTTAATGGTCTGGGATGATGAGTGCCACGCCGAGACAAGGCGATGGAGTTTTAGCCCTGCAAATGACTGCACCAACGTAGCAGCAATTGCGGTTTATCAAACATAGTCTCATAACCAAGAACACGCTCCGGCTAAGGGCATACATTAGATGGATCCATGTCTGGGTTGCTACTACAAAGTTTTGTGTGCACCTGGAAGCAACAGAACGATGATGAGGTCTCCATCGTTGTGAGTACATACCATGTTAGAGGATGGAGAAAAGGAAGTTGAAAGAGGTTGGTAAAGTCACGGAGTTTGTGACGTGTTAGAGGCTAAAATGGCGGAGTGTTATGTACATAGCGGAATCTGACGTGTCCACAAGGTAAGACCGAGAGGCTCCTAGTATTCTACTTGCTATACTGGCGGATTCGGTTCTGAAAATATTGCCTTTTTGATTATGTCAAACCGCTCTTATTTATATATATGATATATACTTTGATTTTCATTGATACTTGATATGTTGTGCTATTCTTTAGAAATTTCATGCATCTACTGATCAATTTTATGTTGTAAGCTTGTTGGTAGTTTTCTTTGATCACAAAGAAATATCACAAAATAATTAAATGTAAAATGTATACACATTATTAGTGGCTAAACCTGAGAGAAGTAGAGAAAGATACATGGAGAAATGGATCAGTTAATGCGTAGGTCCACCCATTAGGAGTTTTACCACCATGTTATAAAAGGCGACACGTACAGCAACGAAAATAAAGAAAGCCACCGAAATGTGAATAAGAGATATTCACACAATAATTAGTGTGCGAGTATATAAATATACACGAAGCCACTGCAGTAAAGCTGTTATACCAAAATGTATAAACTAGAAAAAAATAGGAACAGCTTTATTAATTAACGAGCATACACTTCTGACGCTTCGGCATAAGCCTTAATCATATAAAAACACACAGGACGAAGAATTGAGAGAGAAGATAAAGTATAAATTCACATGAATGCTATGTAAAAATAGCGAGTTCAAACCATGTTGTTCGAGCGTCCCATATTTCTGAATGTAGCGGTTCTCAAGCGCTAGGCAGCTTCTGTCACCAGCGTAAGATTGTTTGGTGGGTTTTTTTCCCAGAAAATCAGATTTTCCTCTGTGGTTGGGACCACTGAAATGATTAGGGACTGGTTTCGAAGCACGTTGGGTGATATCATACAGATGTTTCTGCATGCGGTCCCCTAATCTGAGACATTTCGAACCACATGGTTTGAATTCGCTATTCAGTTACACCGAACATTCCCTTCTTCCACAATCATAATCCGTCTGCACTAAGTTCCACTCCCTTCTCGCTTGTGACAAATAGTTCAGAACCTCCTTATAGCCTCACATCACAACACCTCTGCACCAACTATAATCACCTGTCCCACCTTCTCCCGGCTAGATTATCACTGAATCACTCTCTCTCCTCTCCACGTCCCCCGCAACCCCTCCCTCGTGCTCATTTATGACCCACCTATCACACATCACATGTCTCCATTTAAGTATTCTTTACAAACAAGATTCCTACACATCACAGCTAGTGCTCCATTCACTGTAGTGTATTTTATTCTAATTTTGTTTTATTTTTTTTTCCATTCATATTTTTTACACAGCATTCATGTGAATTTATACTTTCTTGAAAATATGGCCACTAACACCATATCCCTATGTGCCTCTAAGGCATGAAAGGGTTACATTTACCCTTTCACCTCTCTCTCTCTCTCTCTCTCTCACTAGCTCTTCGTCCTGTGTGTTTTTGTATGATTACGGCTCACGCCGAAACATCACAAGTGTGTGCTCGTTAAGTAATAGAGCTGTTCCTACCCCCCCCCCTTCCCCCCACCCCGAGATATTCACAAGGGACACAATCAAGTAAAACACTCTCACTGTTTACCATCATGGCGTGATAAAACTTCGCTATTAAGGCAGTCTGTACTACTTACACGGAAACGAGGTCAGATAATGAAAGAGAATTAACATGAATGTCTTTAGTTTCATAAATTTCCAAGATTTTGTGGACAACTCATGTTGTAATAAAAATAGACAAAGATCAATCAAGTTTTCTTCTGATGCTGTCTACATTTAATTTACACCAGGTCAAAGAAAGTCATGGTTTTTTTATCACATGTTTTCACATTTCAGTTCTTACTTCATATCTCTCACAACTAAATTGTGTGTGCTTGATATCAGGAGTTGTGCTTTTCCAAGTCAACGGGTCAAGGTCGATCACGGTTGAGCCAGGAGAAGAGGTTAGCTTTGAGTGTAAGGTGTACGGGAACCCGACAGCTGTGGCCGTGTTGGTCGGGACTGGGTTAGGAAGAATCCAAGAAGAAAGATCTGACACTGATCTTTTACTGACTACCCTCGCTAAAGTTCAGTGTGAGGACTCGGGCAGGTACACGTGTAAGGGGGTCAGTGGATTTGGTTCTACGCCTGAAGATGGTCAAGCACACGTGGACGTCAGTGTTAGGTGTAAGTTTATCTTTTCCTACTGACTGAGAAGCTAACGATCTTGCTACAATGTATCCTGTTAAGAGAATTATTGAACTAATATCTGTAAGGTCTATTTAGCTGAACGTCTGCATCGGTTTTTGGAAAACCAGCACTGTTTTCTTCAATAGCTTTGCTGTTTAACACCGACTTGTTAGTCCAGAAAGGAGAGTATATGAGTACAGTGAGACTGAAACTAGAATGCAACGAGCACACAGACTGGCTTTTTCAAAATATCTTAGTCTTGATGCATCCATCTGTACAGAAAAACACAAAGAAGCGGATAATGGGAACCACAATAATATCAAAACTGTGTTACCAGTTCCAGACTAAGGTACAGCCCAGATAGCAAGAAAGAAAAATTGTTAACTGTGGAATGAAATGCTTGATGAAAAAATTAAACAAGAGAGACCGCGATAGATGAAAGGACAACATCAAAAACAGCACCAGTGATACATTTCTAGTATTCCCGCATACCGTTCGTAAAACTTTCCATGTAAAATACCACGTTTTATGATTTGGATATTGTAAGAAAATCATATTATATGCTTAACAAACTTATATGGAATAATGTAGTGTAGCCGTAATGATTAGATAGTCAAGATATTGCACACATAATGTTCATTCATTCATTCATTCATTCATTCATTCATTCATTCATTCATTTGCATGTCCCTTGCGGAACTTTGCCTTCCTAACATCACTCCTGTAGGCCTCTCTGTTGTGAGCAAGATGCCCTGCTGCTGATGCATCCATTTGCAGATCATCAACGATGTCTTGCATCCATCTTCGCCTTGGTCTTCCTCTCTTTCTTTTTCCCATTATGTACCCAGTCTTCTCTAGATTATCATGACGTTTAATGTGTCCAAAATATTTAAGTTTTCTCTGTTTAATCCTCTTTACTAGCCAGCCTTCTTCAATATTAAGTTCTTGTAGAATGGATATATTTGTTCTTTTTTTGTGTCCATGATATTTGGAGAACTCTTCTGTAGCATTTACATTCAAAGGCATTTATGTGTTTCTCAGCTGTTTTGTTAAGTGTTCAGGTCTCACAGGCATATGTTGCGATGGGAAAGATGCATGCCCTTAAAAATCTTATTTTTGTGGTTCTGTCTGCTCCTCTCCACAGATTCTTTATTTGTTTTACTTTCCGAAGAGCGATAGATGTCCTCCTTTTAATTTCCCTCATTTTATCTCCATTATTAGTTAGCAGTGATCCAAGATATTAAAAACTCTCCACTTCTTCTAGTTTTTCCTCATTGATACATATTTCACCTGCCTTACACTGTATTTTAATTAATGTATCTGGCTAAGTAATTTATGGGTTAAGTAGGTTAATACAGAAATCAGGAACAGAATAGATCAAGCAAAGGCTGCATTTCAAAGAACGAGAAACATACTCGTATTATGCAATGCATCCTTATCGAGGCATATAATGCTATATTGAGCCTATCATATTTTATGGAAGTGAATCATGGACAATAGACAGGTCTTTACAAAAATCAGTGGAAGCAGTAGAAATGTGATTTATTGGAAGAGTGTTGTGAATTCCCTGGGCAGCAAAGACAACTAATGAAGAATGTAGGAGAAGAGATAAAGATTTTAAAAATCTAGGCTAAAAAAAATAATAAGAGAGAGACAATCTACACGTACTTTTATAAAAGAATAGGTAAAAGGTAAAATTCCCATTTCCATGACATTAAGGCATATTGGGGAATACGGTGTTAGGCCCGTATTTTCCATAAACCTTCGGCACATGAAAGTGTGATGTGGTCAGTATCACGCCTGGCCGCTTTACCTTCCCAGATTCCCCATGGTATCCATTTTTAGAGGCTGGGACAACCTCGGGGCCTTTTCGGTGTGTACCAGAAAAAAAATCCCGCTGCTGGGACTTAACCCAGTACCACCGAGCAAACCGAGCTCCTAACCACTCAGCTAACCAGGCCGCCTCATAAAAAATAGGGAGCACTAAAAATATTTTAACAGCAGGAAAAATAGAGGGAAAAAGATCCGGGGGAAGACCAAGAGAAATGATACTGGACAGTCTGACGGGATGACGTGAGAGGAGATCACCAACTGAGCTGATGACCTGTATGAAGAATTGGGTACTCTGGAGAAGCATACTAGCCAACCCCAGTCGTCACGGCGCATGATGATGATGATAATGATAATGATGATGATGATGATGTTAATACAGTACTATACATAAAATATAATAATGCATTAGAAATACACATAATTCAGTGCATAGACTAATACAGTAAGTAATTTTTTCAAAAGAAATTAAACAGAGAGATAGCGTTAACACACTCAAGAAATGCATATCACACGAGATTGGATGCTGCTGTCTGATTGGATGCTGCTGTCTGATTAGATGCTGCTGTCTGATTGGATGCTGCTGTCTGATTGGATGCTGCTGTTTGCTTGTCGAAGTTTGTACTTTTTTTTCTGGTAAACTTTTCATTATGAGCGAGAATAAAAACCATTAGAAAACTGCAGGAAACGCTAAAACAGCAGCGGGTAGAAGCTGACGCAGCGCAACACGTTCACGGTGGCTGATGGGTAGTTCGAACACGCACAGGACTGCGCTCTGCCAGATGAACGGAAAAGCCACGTTAAAATAACGACACAATATATTACAATCATAAACAAGCTGCTAACAGAGACGCTTATTATGACTATCAAGACTTATGTAATGTAGGTTATGTATTATATTTCCAGCCTTATAAGATGCACCCCCCCCCCACTTCTTAAAACAATTCATCCAAAAAATCGTCCTATATCCAATTGAGAAGGTTTGGGGTGGAGTTTAGTGGTAGAAGATTAACACTTAACACTCATGTTTATGAGGTTCCATGAAGGACAGATACATAGGAGAATGAGTGACAGATACATAGGGAATATACTACTTTGACAATATTGTGATCTGTGATCTAGCCAATAGCTTCAAGAAAGTTAGCGGAAACATTTTTCATTTTTGAAATAAAATAATATGTTACTTTTTATTTATTGCTTCATTCTTTGCACATTTTTCCAGACTTAGAATTTACTGTGTCCGTTTTTTTCCTTCACTATACCCTAGGCCCACCCACCATTAAATCGCACCGGAAGTTCAACTTTGACCCCGGGAGCAACATCCTGGTAGCACTGGAAGTCTCTGGGTACCCGGCTCCTACACACTTTAGTCTACAAGTAGAACAAAACTCAACATCTTCTGAGGTGGACAAGGACCAGTATTCCGTCTCTTCTGTAGAGCTGAATCCGTCCCTTGCTGTGCTCACTTTGATCATCTTCAGTAGAGACAATGGAGGACCTGAAACTTACGTGTTCAGGATATCAAACGGTGCAAACAGTAGCCTGGATTTTCAGTTTGAGGCTGGGAAATTGGAAGCAGGTGCAGGAAATGGTGAAGGTGAGTTATGTGTTGTTGATGAAACAGTGTGTGTGTGTGTTTTGTGTATGGTAAAAAAGTGCTTTTTTCATGTCATCCAAAGTTTATGTGTGTGGCTGAAGTTGTTCGTGATTTATCAAACTGTTGTACATGTCAGCCTATTTTTTTTATTAATTAGTTTTCATTGTTCTTCTTTGTTATTTAATTTTTACAAAAATCTCAAAATGTTAACACTTACAAATCGGAGAGACATTTTTTCAGCGGGAGTGAGTCCAGCTTCTAGAGGATTCTCGTTTATCCAGTCTGAGCTGGATCTACCGCCCGGGTCATGCGGTAGTCAAAGGCTGTGAGGAAGCAGGCAAGCTAGCAGACAGGGCTGCAGTTCAGGGTAGCCTGAGAATGAACAAGGAAGAGATGGCAAGACCCACCTTAGACCGGCTGGAGGACGACATCGGGTTGAGTGACAGCAATCACATCAGGAGGATGACCGAGTTGGGAAAGAAGAGGGGAAGTTGACGTTTTTTTCCCCCGAACGAAGAGGGTTAATTGTCATTATCCACAACCAGTGTGTGGCTGGCCCCATCAACAGGCGCCCGCTTCAGTGGACGTTGGAACGAAACGCGGAACGCGCAAGGGAATGTCCCGAGTGCAGGGATGCCAGTCTCTGGTTATAGATTAGAGACTACTTACAACACGACTACGTAGAATAGATATCGGATTCGATCCTTTAGGTCTGCAACTGAATGTGGTAAACTAGCATACACTGTGTCCTTGATGTACTCTCACAAAAAGAAGTCTGGGGCCGATAAATCTGGTGACCTTGCTGGCCAGTGAATATCCTCAAATCTGGAAATAAGACGATTGAGAAATGCGTGTCACAGCATGGCCATGGACTGAAGGTCTGTGTGGGCAGTTGGTCCATCTTGTTGAAACCATATTAGTCTCTTATTTCTATAGGCCAAGTCTGGAATGAAGTATTCAGTTAGCATCTGCACATAAAGATCACTATTAACAGTAAAAGGATGCCCGTCTTCGACTTCAAAGTAGAATGGGTATGTGGTAGAACGGGAACAGCGAGAGGCTGTCACGGCTCTACTGAAGTAACATTGGTACTCTGTTTGAAAAGAGAATAAGTTTGGTATTAACCAGTGCTGTTACTGAAGTTATGGAAGTTAACAGTTTTAAGAAAATGGAGTTTACTATTATGTTACCAGATTACACCCAATAACTGCGCAACACAGATATTCAAAAACTTCACACACTGGCAAAAGCATATCCACAAGTTCAAAGAAACAGGCTGTAGTTCTACTTCATTGACACAGAACAGATAGCGCGATCCACAAAGTCTGTTGTCAGACATATTATAGAACATTTATTAATGATAGAAGTGACATACGTGAGGATGAGTGAAAAGGCCCTGTGACCAAAACATCATTATAAAAAAAATAGTCCCGGCGTGAGTATTCAAACGCCACATAGGAGCAAATGCATTCACTGCAACAAAAATTATGTGTACATACAATTCCAACAAGGGATATAACTCATCTCAGAACTCCCATTCTAAACAGACACTTTGGGCCAAGGCCCGAACTACACAGAAATCCTAGAGCTACAGTTACAACACGTATTCCCTTCAACTCTTCACACTGTAGTACTGTACAGTAATAGACGATTCTCTACTTTAAAAAATGTTTTCAACGGTGAATGCGCGATGTTGTGTTGGCCAAGAAGCCATTGTTAAAAATGACCGTTTGTCTGCTTCATCTCTGACGTCATGTTTTTTTTTTCACACGTATTCAGTTTCTGCGCACTACGTCAGTTAAATCCAGCTATGCTTTATGCCGGACCCTGTATATGGAACTTATATTAATCTTGACATTGACCAAATGGTGAGCAGATTATGATTCATATTTATGTCCACGAATTTCAAGAAATATTTTTGATTTCAGAGTCCATCACATCTCCCTGGCTGTACGCTTTCATCGCAGTGATGTGTGTTATGATAGTGTTAGTTATCGCAGGAGTCGTCATCATCTTTGTTATGAAGACACGCTGGCAGAAGAAGACCAGTGACGAAAGTTTCAGCGACACCAGGATTCGAACCTATAACGCTTATAGAGGTAAATAAAAAACTTTATTCTAAAGTAAGGTCACATTTTGTCGTAGACCGGTAAGAAATAGACTCACTCACAACAAGATTTAAACATTTATATCTAAAGTAAGTTAAATGTATGGAGGTATATGTTGTCCTTTTCATACATTCATTCTCTGGAAATCTTTCATTTCCTTGACCTGGAAAGTATTAATTTCCAATAGAATCTGTTTGTACTCACTGTAAATGACATTGCTTGTTTATGTAATTTTCCGTGGTACAATCACTCTGTGTACCTGCAATCTTCAGTCCTGTACAGCAGACCCCCCGTTGTTTCGTCGCTAACAGTTCGCAACCTCGCTCTTTCGCCATCTATAACTATCCCCTATTTATTCGTCGATTTGTTCGCTTTTTCATCATGTTTTTAGAAATCAGTTAAAGTAGATTTCTTATTCAATGCATTAATATATTTCTGCTTTTTAAAATAGTCTATGTATGCTTGTATCTTCTTATATCTTATATCCTTCCCGTGCCGTTAAACGTCACATAGGGCTCGCAAAGTAGTTCGCCAATTTTTCCTGTCTTCGGCGAGTCTTTCAACCTCATCAAAGGATTTTATGCCTGTTAATTTGGCCTCTATTAACAATGTCATCTTCAGAGTTTCACGCGGTCTGCCTCTTTTTCTTTGGTCTGTTGTATTCCACTTGATAGCTTGTTTTGGGATTCTCTGATCATTTCTTCTCATCAAGTGACCAACATATGTCCATCTCCTTTTCCTAATCACCCATGAGATTGGTTGTTGTTCAGTCATCTGTCTTATCTCTGCATTGTTCTTGAATTCGTTCTACTTGATGCCGAGTATTTTCCTTAGGCATTTGTTTTCAAAAGAGTCTAATTTCTTATCTATTTCTTTAGTTGTTTTCCAGCTTTCGCATGCATAAATGAAGGTGGATATTACATTTGATTTGAATAGTCTTAACTTGGTTTTTGTGCTTATAACTTTTGAATGCCATATGTTCGTAAGATTCTTGAAGATCAATGCTGCTTTAGTAATTCTAATTCTAACTTCCTTTCTGGTGTCACTATCCTGGTCTATGTAGCTACCAAAGTATGCAAATTGATTGACTTCTTCAATATCTGTCCCTTCTATGTGTATTTATACGTGTATAGTATGTATAAAAATAATGAAAATTCCCCAAATGCAAAGTTGTTTTAGGAAAAAAGAAGTAATGTGGTGTTTTTAGACAACGATAGTGCCCAGTTCACCGTCGGCTAGGTCTAGATATGCACTACTTACCATCTGAGATGTCTAGATCTACTTGTCGATCTCGTATTGTGATTCGAGGTTGCATTCTCGCTAAATTAATGTCTGAAATAACATACTAACTATTTCTACAGTCGTCTAATATTTCTAAATCTACTTAGGATACATTCAAGAGCAGTGGGGTGGTCACAGACCATGTCCATACCCCTGTCTACATTGTCAAAAATGGAAACATTTCGATGTTTCTCTTCCTTTTTTCTCGCTCGGCATTGCTGGTAACTAAGGACTCGTCCACCATTTTGAAAAGTGTCACCGGAAACGCGAACGAAATATGTACAATCTAAATGTTACAACGGTTGGTTGTATTGAAACAAATGAAATGTCACTATAAGGACCATAACGACTGGCACGCAACTCAGTAACCGGAAATTCTCACTATAGCGACTATGGCAGGGGAAAGAGTTAAATACTAAACTCATTAGAAAGCTGGATAGTTTAACTGGTGAGTCTGAAAGGTAAGCTTTTGTTTATTTTTAATGTTGTTATTTTTAGTATGCACTTTCTAGTGATATATAGTGTGATTTTTACGTCTCTTGGCTGCCAAAATGCATGGTCTGTTTCTTGTTTCTGTTCTAGGATCCAAGCTACAGGACCCATCTTACGCTATGACAAGTGCGCTACCAAACTGTCTTCAACAACCTGCCACAGCAGATCCTGCAGCAAGTGATTATGACACGGTAAACGAGGTTGAAAATGACAGGTATGAAAGTGTCATCGGAAACGTTTACGAGAACGCAGTACAGCCGGACATTTGAAGTGTGGTCACATAACAGCCGGATATTTGAAGTGTGGTCACATAACAGCCGGATATTTGAAGTGTGATCATATAACAGCCGGATATTTGAAGTGAAATTTGTGCTCAACTTGTGTGACTGCGATGGTGATTGGCGTATTGTACTGCTTGAAATATCATTTTACTGCGAGCCCCTAATATCTCACAGCTCACGATGTTAGGAGTTCTGGGCCACAGTGCATCGGTGATATTTACTTTACACTTATACACTTGTCAATCAAACTGTTTGTTTGTAGGTCTGTTTGTCATGCTCCCTTAGTTTGTGTACCTCTCAAACAAATTCATATTGTACATCCATGTAATCAAATCATTACTTGTTATCTTAAATCATATTTTTCAGTTATAGTTTTGAATAAAATTATTTGTTTACGCTGCTGTCGGTCAAATTATTCATTTATGTACGCCCTGCTAAACCAAATTGTTAATCTTTACATGTGTAATTTGTATAGTGCTAGTTCTTTCAGGTGTAAACACAACGATCATATTTGCATTTCAGTCAGATGAACTAGAGTGTAAATATTCCCCCATGATTTCTGTAAATATTCTACAAAATATTATTTTATATATTATTTTATATTATTTTGTAAATATTACAGTGTTTGTTCCTTTCTGCGCAACCCAAAACTTTCAATGAATATTTACACACCATGTTAGAATGACCTATTCTGAACTTTCACAAGCAGGCTGACATAGTTTCATATCAGTGTTACATCGCTAGAAATTTCTCATTTTATGATTGGACAGTTAAGAAAAGTTTGAACACGAATGTAAACACGGAACAAGAAAGTAACAGATCAACAGCATGAAATTAAAAAAAACAAAACAGGAAGCTGAAGTACTGAAGCTATGATATACTTGTATATATATATAATATATATATATATATATATATATATATATATATATATATATATATATATCTGGTCTGGAAATAACGTTTTAGAAACTTTAGGTGCTTGCTAAATGTAGTTATTTTTCATTTTCAAACTGACATCTTTCTCAATAGTACAGTTTTACTTCAAAAGTAAATTGGCATATTTCTCGATAGTACAATATCACTAACATCACCAGTAAACTCACAAATTCTTTATAGTACAATATCTCTAACTTCATCAGTAAACTCACAAATTCTCTATAGTACAGTATCTTTAACGTCACCAGTAAACTGATACTTTCTCTATAGTACAGTATCTCTAACTTCACCAGTAAACTGATACTTTCTCTATAGTACAGTATCTCTAACTTCACCAGTAAACTGACACTTTCTCTATAGTACAGTATCTCTAACTTCACCAGTAAACTGGCAGTTTTGTCTATAGTACAGTATCTCTAACTTCACCAGTAAACTGGAGAACAAGCATCTTAATGAACCACTAATAAGAGTTCGTCTCTTAAGAAAATAATAACGTGATCTCCATTTTTATTCTTATTGACATTTGTGTTCTTGATTCAGCTTTCTTCGAAAGAGCAATTTTGTGTGTGTGTGTGTGTGTGTGTGTGAGTGGTGTATGTGTTGAGTGTGTGTGTGAGTGGTGTATGTGTTGAGTGTGTGTGTGAGTGGTGTATGTGTTGAGTGAGTGTATGTGTGTGCAAAAAGAGGATGGGTTATGTTGTGTGTGTCATTGTGATATATATATGCGCGTGTGTGTGTGTAAATACGTTTCTTCTTCTTTTCCTTCGTCTCCTTTTTCTTGATCTTGGAATATTCTCAGACTTGACAGTCATGAAGAACGAAGCAGTCAACCTTAGGCTGTCCACATCGCTGTACAGCTTGGCCCGAACTTTTAGTGATGCTGTCCATGTTTATAATGTTTATATTGTTAAGATTGTGGTGTCCATGTTTATACTGTTAAGATTGTGGGATTTTCTAATAAATAGATACTTTGCCATTCTCTTCCCCCCCCCCCCCCCATTCCACCCCCTTTTCTCTTTCTTTCTCCCTCTCCCACCCTTTCTCTCTATAAATAGACATGTGTATATTAATAACTGTATTCAAGCCATGCCACTTAGTATTACGTGCACTATACACAGCGCGCTGGCTATGAATGACTCTTTTCATGGCCCACATATTGAACATAAAGAAATACTGTATCTAAAACTCCAGCTCTGATCTGCTACTATAATATTTATACCTAGTTTGAAGGCTACGCTGATTTGATAGCGTAAATATAGACGGTGCATTTATTTTTTTTTGTACTTGTTGTGGGATTATAATTCAAATCTGTAATGTAGCAAGGAAAAAGAAGGTTAGAAATACTGACGCATTATAGTGTGTTACTGTTGCAGTGCTTCCCAAACGTGGGTCTCAGTTACGCGCGATGTATGTAGCAAGTCCAGATTATGTAATGTGTCAAGTTTAACAAGTAGCTAGGGAGTGTAAGAAGACAGCAATGAATTAGCATTAATTTCAGGGGTTCATGGCCTGAATTAGTTTGAGAACCACTAATATTTAATATCGTTTTAGCTAGCAACAGCTGTACAACACCTGGAATCTATACTTGTTATCTTTAACTTTTATTTTATTATTTTTTTATTGAATCAGTCTAAGAAATGAATAGAATTATTATTTCTATGCTGGCAGCTATCTCATTGTCCGTGTTCATATATATGTTACTTATGTATATATGTCTTCATATATATGTTACATATATATAAAAAAGTGAACAATTAGAATAACTAACACATATAATAAAGTCACACAAAACACATCCTTTACTCAGGGTACTTATCATAAAGTCACATAAAACTACCCATTACTCAGGGCACATATCAGAAAGTCACATAAAACTACCCATTACTCAGGGCACATATCAGAAAGTCACATAAAACTACCCATTACTCAGGGCACATATCAGAAAGTCACATAAAACTACCCATTACTCAGGGCACATATCAGAAAGTCACATAAAACTACCCATTACTCAGAGCACATATCAAAAAGGCACTCAAACAAAACAACTACTCAGGGCGCATATGGCAAAGTCATACAATCATAGCCACTACTCAGGGCAAATGTCACAAAGTCACAGAAGCAAAACCAGTACTTAGGGCACACATCACAAAGTCGCACAATCATACCCACTTAGGGCACATATCACAGAGTCACACAAACAAAACCACAGTTCACGGGGTACATACAAGAAACGTTGAAGAAAATCTAGACAGTAATTAAGCAGTAAATGTGAGATTTTTTTTTTGCCCACCGTACGCGGAGATGAGATCAAGGAACCAACCAATGAACGAGCATACTTTATTTTCAAAGGGTTAAGAATTGGGCACGCAGGCCCGTCTAACATTCTGCCCTTCATCATACAGCTTTCACTCAGTCACAGTCATTCAGCTTTTGTTAATGAGCATAATAATCATGAAGAAACAATTAAATGATGACATAAATAAATAATAAACCATCTCCCGTCCATACACTCCACACTCTAATTTATGTAACTACATGAAATAAATTTACATTCTTACAAATTTATAGAAAGCAGTATAAACAATATACAACAATCAAGCTTATACTTTTAACCACTTTAGACTTTGACAGTAGATATACACCTATACTTTTCATATATGCAAGTATATGCAGATACATATATTCACACACAAATGCAAGTACATACCACAAATATTCAATCACATGCACACATGTACATATATACACAAATACGTGTGTATACACATAAATATATGTTGTCACTTACGTACACATACGCATATATACACATATATCCTTATATATTTTATTTATAATACACATACGTATACAAATACATACATACACACATAAATGCATATACATACATACACACATATATATGGATACACATAAACACATAAATGCATATACATACATACACACATATATATGGATACACATACACACATAAATGCATATACATACACACATAGACATACATATATACTGTCCAAAAAAGAAATGTTATGTTATGACAAACATTTTTTTCCCGGGTATCTCAAACCAAACCAAAAATTGTCACCAAGATGTCAGGTCCATGATGTAGGGCGAATTTTGCTATTCTCATGTATAGTCAGAACGCAGTAGCTGCCCTTACTAATCACGCATGGAAAGGTCGTGATTCTTGTGGTGAGCACAACTCACTTCCCACGCAAATGAAACCCTATAAAAAGATGAGGTTACACAAACAAATTCAGTTAATTTCCAAGCAGACAATTATGGCGCATCTATCACAAAATTTACGAAACATTGCTATTGGTCGCCTGCAAGCAGACTAAAGTCAAAGTCAGGTTGCTAGGCATTTAAAAATGCAACAGAGTACCATCAATCGACTTTGGCACCGTTTCCAAGCCACTGGCTCAGTTCAAGACCGGCACCGCAGTGGACGACCTAAGGTGACAACAGCAGCCGATGATCGCTTTATTCTGGTTCATCACCTCAGAAACAGGTTTACAACAGCTTCCTCAAGTGCCCAGTCATTGCTTGCAGGACGTCGTGTGTCTGATCAAACTGTCCGGAATAGACTGCATGAAGCTGGACTGGTGGCACGGCGACCTCACCGAGCTCCTGTCTTGACGGGACGCCATCGCCAAAATCGACTTGTTTGGGCCAACCAGCATCGGCCCTGGACAACTGACAATCAATGGAGACGTGTCTGGTTTAGTGAGGAATCTTTCTTTTTTGTTGCACCGCCATGAAATGCGGAGAAGGGTCTACCGTAGGCCAAATGAACGTTTTCCCAAAATTGCGTTGATGATGCTCCGCCGCACGGTGGTGGAGGTGTAATGGTGTGGGGAAGATCAATTTCAACGGAAGGAGTCCATTGGTGCAGACTGAAGGAGGCTTCAATACGCAACGATACGTCAATGAAATTCTTCGACCGCATGTCTTTCCATTTTTGGCTGGGCAAAGGTCTGTGTTTCAACAGGACAACGCCATACCCCATTCTGCACGGTTCACCACACAGTTCCTGACTGCCAACAACATTCTCACTCTTCCCTGGTCATCCCTGTCTCCAGACATGAATCCGATCGAGCACCTATGGGATGAGCTGCAAAGACGTGTTTGTAGCCGAAACGTTTCTCCAGCCAATCGTAGTGATCTGTGGCAGGCACCCCAGGAAGAGTGGGCAGCCATCCCACAGGCGCACATCAGACATCTGATCGCATCTATGCCCAGGAGATGCCAGTCGCTGATCTATGCAAGGGGAGGCCACACAACATACTAACTTGAAAATCCATGGGACTAACAAATTCTCGTCACAAAGATTCAAGAAACTGTCAAGTGAGTGTTTAAACCCTTAGGTACAATTGCGTGTAATTTGACAATTTTATTCATTCAATTTAAAAAGCTGTAGAATATCAAAGTTATGGCTAAAATTTGGTCATCAGTGGTTATGCCTTTCATTTTTTGGACAGTTATATATATATATATATGTATGTATGTATATATATATATATATATATATATATACATACACACATAAAATAACATCCACACGTGAAATACACACTTACACAGAGGACAGTATATTAGCTTCTACAAAAACTGATACTGAAGGGAGGTGATCTTTACATTCTCAATATTATTTCATTATTTTTGGTTGATCTGCCATTATTTTACATACATCACGCTTGATATTTTCTGTTGTAATTACTGCCTTATACTAACAGTTTTGTACGGAGCAAGGCCAGTATATGTTATCACGTGTTACACTAGATTTATCTCGCAGAAACTACATTAAACAGTAGCACAATGCAGTATCCTTCTCTGACATTTTGTTTCACCTCATGGGATCTCTCTCCTTATCTGGATCACTGAGTCACCAACAAATAGGGAGACCACTCTCTGACAAGAATAATCTGAGTTGTCCTTCTTGTCCTTCATTTCTGTCTATGAACAAGAAAAATTGCTTTATCAAGATGGTCAAGACACAGCTTCCGTAATAACATCATAACCTATACCTTTTTATGGGAATTCAGAAGACACAAAAAAGTCTCTGGTTTACCAATCGCCTCTCTCAAAGACACATTCTCAAAGACCTGCTAGTACTGCTACATATCCGTAGCGTTAAGACAAAGGATTATTGTCTGACATTTATTGATTACGTTCCTCCGTAAAATCTGAAAATACCTGTAGCGAAATTTCTCTCTGGAGGTTTTTTTTTTTTTTTTTGCATTTGACCAGGCGTGATTTAAAAGAAAAATCTTTTAAAGCAGAAATTCAAGACTGGCAGTTTTTCAAACCTGAGACAAGGAAGTTGTAGCAGTGGATAGTTAGCAGACAGTTATGCTGCTGCATCTAGTAATCTGTAAAATGATGTTATCGTTTTATTTGAATATTCTATCCATTCCAACAGATAAATTCACAATGATGATATTACATAATTTACAATAACAGATGGATTCACAAAGATGATATTACGTAATATACAAGAAGAGATAGATTCACAATGATGATATTACGCAATATACAAGAACAGCTGACATTACCCCTGATTGCATTGTTTGAAACCGTTACAGCTATACCTGTTTTTTTTTTATCCTGCAGCAAATATTTTCCGAAATACAGGTTTTCTTAATACAACATTCAGTACTTCATTATTATTATTATTGTTATATGCGGTGCCAGACAGCGTTGGTGATCATGCTTCCCCATCGTGTGCGGTCCTTGGTGTTTCCAGTACTTCAGATGCTTGTATTTCTCCATGCTTCTTGTTCCGTCCATTGAGATATTTTTCTCTTGGTCCTCCTTTCTTTCTTTTTCCCTTGCGTTTTCCAGTCGTTACTATGTTCTCCAGCTTCTGTCATCTCATGACATGTCCTTCTACCAGGTGTGTCTACCAGGTGGCTGATGGTGTAATGCCTTCTAGATACACAGGTCAGCTGGAAATATCTGAATAAACAGCAACAGACTAAAATAGGTCAGCCTCTTCAGACGAAGACTAACAGGGAAAACCCTGCACAAACTGAGCGGAAAGCAAAGGGAAACTACCGCCGTACAGCCATTCCCTTGTCAGATCATACTTTGGTTACTTATACTTTGTTTTCTTTAGTGTAAAATTAAACCTGGTTTAGAAATATAACCGGGAAGTTCGTGTGACATGTTTTTCTCTGATCTTATTTATGACGTGTTTTAATCTTTACAAAATGCTCAAGTAGTGAAGCAAGGTCAACACTGATTTTCCTCCAAAGAAATTGAGCGCCATTAGTCTACTGGGCCGATTATCCTCCAATCGATTTCGCTGGTTGCTTTTTACTAGGTTTTAGATAATATAAACCGGTGACAGTAACCGACGACCTGGAAAGGTTACGGTTTTTCTTGTTTGTTATTGGTAATTTACCGTTTCTTGCCGGTAATGTACAAGAGCACCTGAGATCAGACATACGTAACTGGTTCCATCTAAACAAGTATTAATCTTTTTTTTTTTATACTGAAAATAAAAATAAACGAAATGTGCGTAGGAAATAGAAAATATCCGAGTAGTATTAGTTCTTCGTTTATTTTTGAAGAATATTTCAGTTAAAAATGCTCACTTTTCCTTTCTGTTTGTGGTTCATCGATCTTTAAAAAAATGTTCAAGTGTAACGATCACACATTTTACGTTCATTCTGTACACACACGCGGACATACTCACACACATATACATATACTCATTGGTACACTATCTTTCTCACTTTAAAAGATTATTTTTTTATTATTTTTCTATATTCTTTATCTGCTAAGAAACTGTTTTTTTAAAAACAAATCTCTTACTATCTTGCGTCAAAAGTTCGTCACGTTTTTTGCAGGGAATTTCACTGCTGTACAAAAATAAATGTTCGAACCGACCTCGTCAGACAACTCTGCTCTGTTAGCTGGACTACCTGGAGCTACAGGGTACTTGTGTTAGGGTACCACAGGGAAGTCCACCTTTCATCCCCAGTGACGATACGGCGGAGAAAGCTTTTGTCATGTGAGTTTGCCAACAGTTGACTACAGACGTCTCCGCGCTTGCTGGGGAGTGAGATCACTGGGGACTCGACGTTTCCGCGCTTGCTGGGGAGTGAGATCGCTGGGGACTCGACGTCTCCGCACTTGGTGGGAGTGAGATCGCTGGGGACTCGACGTCTCCGCACTTGCTGGGAGTGAGATCGCTGGGGACTCGACGTCTCCGCACTTGCTGGGAGTGAGATCGCTGGGGACTCGACGTCTCCGCACTTGGGGGGAGTGAGATCGCCGGGAACTCGACGTCTCCACGCTTGCTGGGGAGTGAGATCGCTGGGGACTCGACGTCTCCGCGCTTGCTGGGGAGTGATATCGCTGGGGACTCGACGAGGCTGCCTGCAGCTGAAGCGGAACTCGTGCAGATCCAGAACTCTGGTGCTTTCAGAACGGCCCAGCTGGGCTGACAAGAGCCAAGTACTGGCGATTGTCTTCAACAGCTTGGCGCAGAGCTTCATCATTGGTGGTTGAATGGTATCTCAACCTGGGTTTGTCTTTGGTGTCTGGTCCCCAGATCTGAACATTTGAAACCACTTCCTTGTAGTGCTGTCATCAGCTGTTCCTTCCCCTTTCACACCGCAAATTTCAATGGCAGCTGTAGAGACATGTTAAAAGCTATTAATATAGATATCATGAAACAACTACAGAGAATGTTCAACAAAGTTTGGAAAGAAGAAAAAGTCTCTTCTAAATGGAAAAAGGGAATCATTCTTAAAATACCGAAAAAAAGGCAACCTTAGCGATTGCAAAACTGGAGAGGAGTAACCTTACTATCAGTTGTGTCAAAAATATTTTGCAAAGGTATTTTGAATATAATTAAAAATATAGTGGATACTGCAATGAGAGAAGAACAGGCAGGATTTCGAAAAGGGAAAAGCTGTCTCGACCAGATCCTTACTCTAAGAATAATACTTGAAGAACATATTGAAAACCAAAGACCGTTAATCCTGAACTTCATAGACTTTAAAAAGACATTGGATAGCACACACAGAGAATCATTATGGAGGATTTTAAGAAAATATGGAATACCATCTAAGAGTTTCAACATCATTAGTGACCTCTACGATGGATATGTTTGTGCAGTCAGTACAGACGAAGGATTGAGTGAATGGATCCAGATTAAAACAGGCCTGAAACATAACACTAAAATAAGCGCATAAGCCTGGCAAGGCTATATTTTCCATCTCTGTCCTCTCATCATTTTCTTCTGTAAGGCAACGGTACCACTTAACAGATTTAGTCTTACCATTAAGATACATCATCCACATCAGCAACAAATTCTCATATGTTCTACATTGTATAATGCCACAGAGGCAAATTAACAAGCAGAGATTAAAAAACAGCTTCTTTACAAATCTGTCAGTTACAACCTACAGGCCAGTTTCCCAGCATTCTTTGAGTGTGAGATTACTGACCGGCTACCTAGAGTAGAGGACACGGTGTGAGTAGGCTTTAGTTTCAGTTTTCCCCCCAAAAGTTAAAAAAAACCTCGATCATTCTGTGACAGAACACTTTAGAACTAGAACTTGAGTGTTCTAGACCCACAGCCACGCCGCCATCATTCTAAATCACACGTGCAGTTAAATATGTTAAAATGTTAAAGGTTTATCGTCGCGGCAGGTTGGCCAAGATTGTAAGAGCACCGCTCCTTTGCTGTGAAGTAAGATTCTCAACACAGTGCACACACTCCGTAGCACCAGTCATATGCCTGACGAACTGGAGATGACGGGTGGGATTCGATCCCATGCCTGAGAGAACACGTGTCTGCCGATTCTACAGCACGAAACCCTGACACTTACCCCTGCAGCAGTAATATCCATTGTTTGGATAAGAAATATAAAACTTTGAAACAAAATGGATTCGAGACTGACAAGAACACCACGTGCTTGTCATTTGATCAATGCTACCAATTCCTACGGTATGAAATGCCGGCCAGGAAAACTGTAGCCGTAATATTAACTGTTTCAAGAAGGGTAAAACTTTGAAACAAGATGGAAGTTAAAGAACAGCAGTATATGTATTTGTAACAGTATATGTGAGACAACTGTTGTGTTTTCAGAAAGGGCATTGTTATTGTTTCGATCTGAATTTTCCCATGGTTGAGCAACCCGTAACAGGGAGAAATGGGAAAAGAGGACGGAGCGAGAGAGAGAGAGAGAGAGAGAGAGAGAGAGAGAGAGTTTAAGTTTGGATGTGAAACGGATAGGAAGGTTTTTGGTATCTTCCTGTCGTGAAAATGGATGTCGCTGCCGTTAAGATGGATTGTTATACTGTTAGTGGAGTCTTGGATGGGTGAAAGGACAGGCCATGTGGTAGGGGCAACCTGCCGGCTGTCAAGTTACCGTCATTCTCATCCTCATCTTCGCCGTATTCATCAATAAAGCTCAGTGTCTATGTGATACGCAGGACTTACTTCAGATCTGTGCCTGCTGTTGCTAATGTGAGGTTGTGTAAGAGCCTGGTAGTGGAGTATGGCTGGATTCAGCGGGTAGCTAACCCAACATCATTCAGCAAATCATGGTCTGATGTACAAATCTCAACCTTACCTACTGCACAAAGATGAAAGATAAAGAAAGGAATCAGTAGCACAAAAAAGAAATACTAGTTCATACTTATTGAGGTTTTACTACATTGTATGTGAAAAAATATTAAATTATGTCATCATACAAAACATGAAATCATGTCATCATCATACAAAACATTAAATCATGTCATCATACAATACATTAAATCATGTCATCATATAAAATGTGAAATCATTCCATCATATAATGCATTAAGTCATGTCATCATACAAAACATTAAATCATGTAATAATATAAACATTAAATCATGTAATGATATAAAACATTAAATCGTGTCATCATACGAAACATGAAATAATGTCATCACACAAAACTTTAAATCATATCATCATACAAAACATTAAATCGTCTACTGGTTGTTCTTCTACATTTACCAGGTAAAGTTGTGAGGACATATTGAAGATTATTACTATCTATGACGTCTTGTACTGCACATTGTCTGTGATCAAGTTAAGACAGAGACGTAATGACAAAACTAACTTAATATAACTTAACATGCAGTGTGCCAGAAATCGTTTGTTACGCAAGATAAGCTTGACCAGTTAAAGATTATAGGTATATTTATATAAAGTATGCTAACTTTCCACACATCAGACCAGGAAGTGAATATATTTAATATTTCCTTATCATGTTTCGCATACCGTGTTTGTAAGTTTAGTTAGCAGGTGTATGGCAGACACGACAGAAGCTTCATGCGAGAGCCTACACATTGATTAAGAGAATGTTGGGAAAACAGTTCTGTCTCGTGTTATTATTTGTTCTACTACTTCCAGCTGGTATGTATTTAATAAGATTATAAGACATTATATGTAAATACACAGTAAATCATATCATTATACAAAATATTAAATCATGTGATCATATAAAACATTAAATTATTTTATCAAATAAAGCACTAAATGATTTTATCATCTTATATATCTTATCAGGTGTATAGTAATGTGGTTTATTAGAAGAATGTTGCGAATCCACTGGACAGCAAAAATAACTAATGAAGAATGTATGAGAAGAGCTAGAGAGACAAAAAACCTTGTAAAAAAGATAAGAGAGAGACAATGTACTTTCATAGGACATGCAATGAGAAGAGGGGGCATTGAAAATATTATAACAACAGGAAAAATAGAAGGAAGAAGACCAAGAGGAAGACCAAGAGAAATGATACTGGACAGTCTGACGGGATGGTGTGAGAGGAGATCACCAACTGAACTGATGGCCTGCATGAAGGATACAGTCTTTGAACAACCATCCATGTGTATTGACCGCCATTTCGAAACACTTGTTCAATGAAAAAAATTCTTTCTTCCATTGATAACACCATTCTGTTTTGAGTGAAAAAAATTACTCCAACAGATGGCAACCATTCACTGCATTTGTCTTCACGATTGACTGTGCAGCACATTTTTATGACGTCATTTTCTTCATTTTTTACGTAGAAAGTGTAGCGAGACTTTAAAAACAGCCTGTACTTCTGGGATAGCACGTTTCAAGAATGAAATAAATACTCTGTATCTACCTGTTATGGAAGCAGCATCTCGATAGCACAAGCTATTATGTTTTCTAATTTCTTTACCAGTCAAATAACTTCTTAATTCTTCAAAAATTATTTCACCTCTAGTAGCTTTCGAACAAAAAGCATTTCTTCTCTAAACATATACTGAACCAAATATCTAACATAAGCCATCAATATTGCTGTGTTTTCTGGTAAAAATGATTCATCAACTTACAAAGCAAACGTCTTAACTTTTAACTGGGAAACAAGCCGTTTTTCAACATCGTCTGTCGTTTCATCGATACTCTTTGACACTGATGAGTTACTAAAAGGAATGGATTCAATATTTTCATGATTATATTTTCGTGATTATAATCATGGCAAACCATAACAGACACCGCTGGCAGCACTACAGATTCAACTATATTGTCTTGCTTGCCTTGTTTTGCTATCAGTTTGGATATCTTGTAAGATGGAATAAAACCTTTGTTTAATTTAGTTGAATTCTCAACAAACATTTATTTCACTGCTTGTTTTAGTTTCAAAATTATTTCGCAACACTGTGAAATATTCCAGTGGTTTCTCTTTCTAGTTCTCATGTGACTTTTCCAGATGACTCTTCAACTTGCAACAGGGAAGACTTTCATTAGAAAGAGTAATCTTACATATTAAACACACCGGTATTGTATGATCTTGTGGTGGTGATACAAACGCTTAGATAACATAAGAAACTTAAGTACTGTCGACATTTCATCTTTGTCGAGATAGTTGTGGCTGATCTGATATGAAAGCAAACACAATAGCAATAAATACTCTTTTTATATATTGATATGTTGGTACTATAAAATAATATTAAGTATAAATTTTCACGTGATAAAAATACGTACATTTCGAAAAATATAACGGAAAGGAGAGGGTAACGGGTACTTTCTCTGACGTCAACAAGACACTATTTACAAGATAATACGCTGGTTATAATACACCCTCACACTGGTTATAATAAACCCTCACACTGTTGATAATACATCCTCACACTGGTTATAATACACCCTCACACTGGTTATAATACACCCTCACACTGGTTATAATACACCCTCACAATCTCTGTACTGCCATTTTGTACCTATGCGTCCCTTCAGTTATCATGCTCTAAATCACATTCGAATGTAGACTGTTGGAAGACTTTAGCTCAGACCAGCCGTCACAAGTCTCTTTAGCCAGGATTACAACAAACAAACAAACAGAAACTAATTTCAGTGTTTCATGGAACCTTTGTATACACAGTTTACTGCATTTTCAGCTAAAGCAGGTGTGTTGATTCTTCTCTCAAAACAGTGTTTATTGTTTAATTTATATTTATGTCTGTTCTGTGTTATAGTTGTACGCGGACAAACGGTTGACTGGGACGCCATGAAGAATTCACGGTGTCCAGATCCTAATGTGGCCATAGCAGGAGAGAGAATAGTCCTAAATGCAATCCTCAACACATCTCAGAACTACTCGAGTTACTGGCCTTTACATCGGATTTACCTACAGCAGTTATCTTACATTACAGTATGTATTTTACCATAGTTTAGTGACGTTTTTGTGGCTGTCAGACCTACTATCTGTGGCTGTATTTCTTACCAGATTTGTTTGTGCCGATGTGTTATCGTGAGAAACCTGCAGCTGGATGTGTATATAAATATCTTTTCAGTTTTCTTTTAACTAACGTAATAATAAGACTAAAAGAAACAAAGTCGGGATATGAAAGCAAGAAAAATTATCTATATTTCCTGGGTTCTCTGTTTTATACAGCAGACTTCCATTCTTCAGAATTAAATTACAGTACATAATTTTATAATATATAAAATGTTGGGTTTTTTTCTTAGTATGTAAAACGTTGATACATGAATGAGTAGCTAACCTAAACTTTACATTATTTCATGCTTTTTATTGATATCAAATTTTTTTTTTTAATTTGAACCACAAGTTTATGAAAGTTTTGAAACAGAAATAAAACGGAAAAAAAAGCAAAAGCACTAGATTCAACTAAAAAGAGTGAAAAAAATAGCACAACTTAAGCAAGATTCTTTGTGATTAAGCAATCACAGAGAAATGTATCACTGTACCCATGCGAGACATATATCACTATAACAATGCGAGATATGTATCACTATAACAATGCGAGACATGTATCACTATACCATTGCGAAACATGAATCACTATAACAATGCGAGACATGTATCACTATACCATTGCGAGACATGAATCACTATAACAATGCGAGACATGTATCACTATACCAATGCGAGACGTGTATCACTATAACAGTACGAGACATGTATCGGTATAACAGTGCGAGAAATGTGCAGTGGAAAATGATGCCTATTATCTTATATCTTATATCCTTCCCTTGCCGTTAGACGTCACATAGGGCTCGCAAAGTAGTTCGCCAATTTTTCCTGTCTTCGGCGAATCTTTCAACCTCAACAAAGGATTTTATGCCTGTTAACTTGGCCTCTCTTAATAATGTCCTCTTCAGAGTTTCACGCGGTCTGCCCCTTTTTCTTCGGCCTGTTGTGTTCCACTTGATAGCTTGTTTTGGGATTCTCTGATCATTTCTTCTCATCAAGTGACCAACATATGTCCATCTCCTTTTCCTGATCACCCGTGAGACTGGTGGTTGTTCAGTCATCTGTCTTATCTCTGCATTGTTCTTGAATTCATTCCACTTGATGCCGAGTATTTTCCTTAGGCATTTGTTTTCAAGAGAGTCTAATTTCTTTTCTATTTCTTTAGTTGTTTTCCAGCTTTCGCATGCATAAATGAGGGTGGATATTACATTTGAATTGAATAGTCTTAACTTGGTTTTTGTGCTTATAACTTTTGAATTCCATATGTTCTCAAGATTCTTTAAGATTGATGCTGCGTTTGCAATTCTGATCCTAACTTCCTTTCTAATGTCACCATCCTGGTCTATGTAGCTGCCAAGGTATGCAAATTGATTGACTTCTTCAATATCTGTCCCTTCTATGTGAATTTTTCCATTTTGATTGATGGGAATTTTCATTATTTTTGTTTTGTCCTTGTTAATTTCAAGTCCTATTTCGCTAGCCAGTGAAGATAGGCTATCTGTTTTTTCTTGCATGGAATTCACATTATTACTGATAAGAGTTATGTCATCAGCAAAATCAAGATCTTCTAGTTGGGTCCCATGTACCCAGTCAATACCTGTGTTACCTGTGCAGCATTTTGTCATTATGAAGTCTATTGTAATCCCAAAAAGTAAAGGAGACAGTATACATCCTTGTTTCACGCCTGTTTCAATCTGGAACCATTCACTCATCCCTTCTTCTGTCTTGACTGCACAACCATATCCATTGTATAAGTCCTTAATGATGTTGACAATTTTAGATGGTATTCCATATAGACATAAAATTCTCCATAATGAATCTCTGTGTATGCTATCAAATGCCTTCTTAAAATCTATGAAATTCAGTATTAATGGTTTCTGCTTTTCAATATGTTCTTCAAGTATTATTCTGAGAGTAAAGATCTGGTCGAGACAGCTTCTCCCTTTTCGAAATCCTGCTTGTTCTTCTCTCATTGCAGTATCCACTATATCTTTGAGTCTATTCAAAATGACCTTGCAAAATACTTTTGACACAACTGATATTAAGGTTACTCCTCTCCAGTTGTTATAGTCACTAAGGTTGCCCTTTTTTTGGTATTTTAACAATGATTCCCTTCTTCCAATTAGAAGGGACCTTTTCTTCTTTCCAAATCTTGTTAAACATTCTCTGTAGTTGTCTCATGTTGTCACTATTGATAGCTTTTAGCATCTCGGCTGTTATTTCATCTTCACCTGCAGCTTTGTTGTTAGCCATTAAATTCACTGCTGTTTCAATTTCATACAATTTAATTTCATCTAGATTGACATTTAGTTGTGGGGCTGGTAAGTCAGTTTCAAGGTTTAACAATTCTTTTGGGTGTGATCGATTGAGTATTTCTTGGAAGTGTTCAGCCCATCTTTGCTTTTGGTCTTTATTTGATGCTAATAGTGTTCCAGTTTTGCTAAGGATTGGTCTTTCTTTAGATGTAATAGTACCTGTTAGCCTCTTTTGTATGTTATATAAAGTTTTGCTGTCTTCTGTTTTTGCTGCTTTTTCTGCCTCTTTCGCCATATTGTTTATGTATTCTCTTTTATCCCTTCTAGCTGAACTTTTTACTTTCTTGTCTATGTCTTTGTATTTTGCTTTTGCCGAATCTCTTTCATGATCTGCTTTTGCATTCAACATGTTTAATTTGAGTGCTCGTCTTTCATGTATATACTTCCATGTTTTATCTGATATCCATGCTTTTCTATTTGGTTTTTCCAATCCAGCGCTTACTTTTGCTGCTGTGATTATGGTTGTGCTGTAAGAATTCCATAACTCATCTATACCTATCTCCTCAACTTCACTGGGTGTTTTGGAATGATTGGCAAGTTCCTGATTGAAATTAATGTTAGTATTTTCTTCTTGTAGGCTGTGGATGTTTATCTTTCTGTGTACTGATTTCTTGTGTTGTCTTTTCAATTTTAGTTTTATTTTCCCTATGCACAGGTTGTGATCACTGTTGACATCTGCACCCCTATAAGCCCTTGCAACCATGAGAGATGTTCTGTATTGCTTTCTAATACAAAAATGGTCTATCTGGTTTCTAGTTCTATCATCTGGAGATATCCACGTTGTTTTATGTATCTCTTTGTGTGGGAATATTGTGCCTCCAATGACCATGCCCTCTGTTAGACATATTTCAATTAATCTTTCTCCATTCTGATTAACCATGTCAATTCCTTCTTTCCCCATCATGCCTATTAAAACAAACAATATTTTTAAAAAGCCGAAAGCCTTACCTTTATTACATGCAAACAATTAATCATACCTGCAACTCAAGCAATCTAGGTTCAAAGTTCAAAGTTCAGACTCCCGCTCCACTGCATTCTGGACAACCCCTTATAGGCTCCGCCATATGCCGCAGCCTCCACCCAAGAGTTTGTCTGCTGATAGTTCCTGTCAAATGTTGGTTGTTTACGATGTGTCTTCTGCCACACAGTTCAGATTTCCTACCAGCACCTTTAATTTGTCCTAGCTCCAACAGTCTCCTCACAGCTACATTATTCTTCCATTCCCGCTCTTCATTTTCCCGCAGTCTGTCCAGTACAGCCCCTTGTCCATTGTCAGTCTGCCGTTCATTTTAGCTTGTCCAGCAAGTCTATCTGCCACATCATTGCCATGTACTCCCGCATGCCCTGGAGAGGAAAGCCATGCTAGGCTTGTCACAGCTGACTGGCTTAACAGATGAGCCCATTCTTTGCGAAGCAAATTCTTCTCAGTCTTACGGAGCACACTCTGTGAATCCGTCACAATGACACCATTAACCACATCATGAGCATCTAACCATCCCACTGCCGCCAACACAGCCTCAATCTCCACCCTCGTGCTTGATGTGGTGGCTCCAGAGTCTCCCGAACCCTGTGCTACTTCTCTTCCATTTCGGTAGACAACAAAAACCCCAACCACTTCTGGTATTCCGAGTCTCTGAGCCATCTGTATATGTTACTGCGTGTCGGAAGACCCACAGTGATGCTGGATGAGATCTTGAACCCAAGGAATGTCTCGACATTCACGGTCCTTCTGTGTAATAAATTGAGGTCGGTCCTGTACCTGTAACCAGTCATCACCTTTAAGCACCTCATCTAGACTGCAAACTGACTTTATTGTATCCTCCGCATCAGCCATCCAGGATCTGCCTCGTTTGATGCGTCTTCCCTTTATCATCCCAAGCTCCTTATGGAGAGTATGATCCTTCATGCCAACAACCCTGATGTGTGCCTCTACCTGAGCATGTTTGTGTTTATGTAGGAATTCGAAAAAATGGTTAAATTACATACATTTTCTATTATTCTGATATTATTATTAATATTTATATTTGGTTGTAATACTGCAGTAATAACTCATTGCTGATTACACAGACTACACATAAAATACATATATTACCTATTTATATTTATAACTGGAACCCTATTAACATCAAGTACAGACCAAATGCAAAAATGAGCTGAACGCTTCCAAGAAATACTTAATCGACCACACCCACAAAAACTGATAAACCTTGAAACCGACTTACCAACCCCACAACTAAATGTCAACCTAGATGAAATTACATTGCATGAAATTGAAACAGCAGTGAATTTAATGGCTAACAACAAAGCTGCAGGTGAAGATGAAATAACACCCGAAATGTTAAAAGCTATCAAGAGTGACAATATGAGACAAATACAGAGAATGTTTAATAAGATTTGGAAAGAAGAAAAGATCCCTTCTAAATGGAAAAAAGGAATCGTCATTCATAAAATACCAAAGAAATGCAACTTTAGCGACTGCAACAATTTGAGAGGAGTAACCTTAGTATCAGTTGTGTCAAAAGTATTCTGCAAGGTCATTTTGAATAGACTTAAAGATATAGCTGACACTGCAACGAGATAAGAACAAGCAGAATTTCGAAAAGGGAGAACCTGTCTTGACCAGATCTTTACTCCAAGAGTAATACTTGAAGAAAAAATTGAAAACAAATGCCTAAGGAAAATACTCAAGTGGAACGAATTCAAGAACAATGCAGAGATAAGACAGATGAGCGAACAACAACCACTCTCATGGTTGATGAGAAAAAGAGAAGAAGAAGAGGCGGACCACGGGAAACTCTAAAGAGGACATTGTTAACAGAGTCCAAACTAATAGGCTTAAAATTCCTTAATGAGGTTGAAAAGCTCCACGAAAACAAGACAACCTTGCGAGCCCTATGTGACGTTTAACGGCAATGGAAGGATATAAGATAAGATACAAGATATGCTATTTATATTCTTTGTATGTTAACAGTACAAGAGATTAATGATTGTCCAGACTACACATCAAATACATTACGGTAATGAAGGAAAAACAAGAACACAATTCTTCAGCAGTTTATACTGGTAACGACAAAATCGGAAAAAATTCTTTCAATATTTTAGTTCCTTCATAAGATACCCACAATGGAATAACTGAAGTCAATAAATATTACATAACATCTAACATCAGCGCTGAACTTTTGTTGACCTGTGGTCAGCTCTGTTGGCAGCACTCGCTGACCTTCATGTCCACGTGTCATTTTGAATTCCTTTAGCATGGTCAGCACTGACTAGTGTGACCCTATGTTCTTTGCTTAGACGTTATGTCTGAACTATTCTCAACTCGTATATTAGTAAATCCTTCTACTATGGACATATCTTGTACATATATTCTTTCTATCTATGCACATGCCTGTATACACTCTCTTTGTAAGGGAACTATGATATACTAAGGTCCGTTCGGTTACTACGGCATTTGTAGGAATTTAAAGTTCTTAAAGTAATATTAATTTTCTATTATTCTTATAGTGTTTATATTCTAATAGGTCCAGGTGTACACGATTGAACAGATTACACGTCGACAAAAGAATATTAACACATTAAGAGCAAAAACACAAATAACAATTCTTCATCAACTGATCATCAGTTTATATTATTAACAACCTATTAAAATTCCTTCATATCTTCTTCATACACTGGGTCATTTGGGCTGATTTTCTCGGAGTTGCGCACCTCCCATACTGTCCAGTCGCTGTCCTTTATTTATTCCTAGACTTAGGGTTGCCATCCACTCAGGTTTACTATGATTTTATTTCTGTCCCTTACATTTAGACCTCACACTCAGCATATCATTGCCTCGTTCTGCACACTCTCTAGTATGTTCAGCTGCTCATTGGACAGGGTGACTAGACAAAAATCATCAAATAATCTGCTAAGTATAATATCATAGGTTATTACTGATTGGTTAATCAGAATGGAGAAAGATTAATTGAAATATGTTTAACAGAGGGCATGGTCATTGGAGGCACAATATTCCCACACAAAGAGATACATAAAACAACATGGATATCTCCAGATGATAGAACTAGAAACCAGATAGACCATTTTTGTATTAGAAAGCAATACAGAACATCTCTCATGGATGTAAGGGCTTATAGGGGTGCAGATGTCAACAGTGATCACAACCTGTGCATAGGGAAAATAAAACTAAAATTGAAAAGTCAACACAAGAAATCAGTACACAGAAAGATAAACATCCACAGCCTACAAGAAGAAAATACTAACATTAATTTCAATCAGGAACTTGCCAATCATTCCAAAACACCCAGTGAAGTTGAGGAGATAGGTATAGATGAGTTATGGAATTCTTACAGCACAGCCATAATCACAGCAGCAAAAGTAAGTGCTGGATTGAAAAAACCAAATAGAAAAGCATGGATATCAGATAAAACATGGAAGTATATACATGAAAGACGAGGAGTCAAATTAAACATGTTGAATGCAAAAACAGATCATGAAAGAGATTCGGCAAAAGCAAAATACAAAGACATAGACAAGAAAGTAAAAAGTTCAGCTAGAAGGGATAAAAGAGAATACATAGACAATATGGCGAAAGAGGCAGAAAAAGCAGCAAAAACAGGAGACAGCAAAACTTTATATAACATACAAAAGAGGCTAACAGGTACTATTACATCTAAAGAAAGACCAATCCTTAGCAAAACTGGAACACTATTAACATCAAATAAAGACCAAAAGCAAAGATGGGCTGAACACTTCCAAGAAATACTCAATCGACCACACCCAAAAGAATTGTTAAACCTTGAAACTGACTTACCAGCCCCACAACTAAATGTCAATCTAGATGAAATTGAATTGCATGAAATTGAAACAGCAGTGAATTTAATGGCTAACAACAAAGCTGCAGGTGAAGATGAAATAACAGCAGAGATGCTAAAAGCTATCAATAGTGACAACATGAGACAACTACAGAGAATGTTTAACAAGATTTGGAAAGAAGAAAAGGTCCCTTCTAATTGGAAGAAGGGAATCATTGTGAAAATACCAAAAAAGGGCAACCTTAGTGACTGTAACAACTGGAGAGGAGTAACCTTAATATCAGTTGTGTCAAAAGTATTTTGCAAGGTCATTTTGAATAGACTCAAATATATAGTGGATACTGCAATGAGAGAAGAACAAGCAGGATTTCGAAAAGGGAGAAGCTGTCTCGACCAGATCTTTACTCTCAGAATAATACTTGAAGAACATATTGAAAAGCAGAAACCATTAATACTGAATTTCATAGATTTTAAGAAGGCATTTGATAGCATACACAGAGATTCATTATGGAGAATTTTATGTCTATATGGAATACCATCTAAAATTGTCAACATCATTAAGGACTTATACAATGGATATGGTTGTGCAGTCAAGACAGAAGAAGGGATGAGTGAATGGTTCCAGATTGAAACAGGCGTGAAACAAGGATGTATACTGTCTCCTTTACTTTTTGGGATTACAATAGACTTCATAATGAAAAAATGCTGCACAGGTAACACAGGTATTGACTGGGTACATGGGACCCAACTAGAAGATCTTGATTTTGCTGATGACATAACTCTTATCAGTAATAATGTGAATTCCATGCAAGAAAAAACAGATAGCCTATCTTCACTGGCTAGCAAAATAGGACTTGAAATTAACAAGGACAAAACAAAAATAATGAAAATTCCCATCAATCAAAATGGAAAAATACACATAGAAGGGACAGATATTGGAGAAGTCAATCAATTTGCATACCTTGGCAGCTACATAGACCAGGATGGTGACACTAGAAAGGAAGTTAGGATCAGAATTGCAAAAGCAGCATCAATCTTCAAGAATCTTGAGAACATATGGAATTCAAAAGTTATAAGCACAAAAACCAAGTTAAGACTATTCAATTCAAATGTAATATCCACCCTCATTTATGCATGCGAAAGCTGGAAAACAACTAAAGAAATAGAAAAGAAATTAGACTCTTTTGAAAACAAATGCCTAAGGAAAATACTCGGCATCAAGTGGAATGAATTCAAGAACAATGCAGAGATAAGACAGATGACTGAACAACAACCAGTCTCACGGGTGATCAGGAAAAGGAGATGGACATATGTTGGCCACTTGATGAGAAGAAATGAGCAGAGAATCCCAAAACAAGCTATCAAGTGGAACACAACAGGCCGAAGAAAAAGGGGCAGACCGCGTGAAACTCTGAAGAGAACATTATTAAGAGAGGCCAAGTTGAACAGGCATAGAATCCTTTGATGAGGTTGAAAGACTCGCCGAAGACAGGAAAAATTGGCGAACTACTTTGCGAGCCCTATGTGACGTCTAACGGCACGGGAAGGATATAAGATATATAAGATATAAGATTACTGATTCATACTGAAACAGAGGCGAGTTCACACTCTGTCCTGACTATAGTAACCACTGGTGCCTGTATGTGCTGAGGACTCTAATAAACTAAGATACACACAAAGACTCAACAGAAATCGTCAGGAAATGCGATGAAAGTGATTGCATACAGAACTGATGATGACAAGAAATTTGACAAGCAGGATGAGTGGTTGAGGAGAATTATTCCAGGTGAAGTTAAGAAGTTATATTATTAACATCACGTAAAGACCAAAAACAAAGCTGGGCCGAACACTTCCATGAACTACTTAATCCACCACGACCCAAAAGAGTTGATAAACTTTGAAACTGACTTACCATTCTCACAAATAAATGTCAACCTAGATGAAATTACACTGAACGAAAATGAAGCAGCAGTGAATTTAATGGTTACCAACAAAGCTGCTGGTGAAGATGAAATAACAGCCGAAATATTAAAAGTTATTAACAGTGACAACATGAGACAACTACAGAGAGTGTTTAATAAAGTTTGGAAAAAAGAAAAGATCCCTTCTAAATGGAAAAAGGAATCATTCTTAAAATACCAAAAACAAAAAAAGGCAATCTTGCCGATTACAATAATTGGAGAGGAGTAAACTTGCTATCACTTGTGTCAAAAGTATTTTGAGTGTCATTCTGAACATATTTAAAGATATAGTGGATGCTGCATTGAGAGACGAACAAGCAGGATTTCGAAAAGGGAGAAGCTGTATCGACCAGATCTTTACTCTAAGAATAATACTTGAAGAACATATTGAAAAGCAAAAACCATTAATCCTGAACTTCATAGACTTTAAAAAGGCATTTGATAGCACACAGAGACAATCATTGTAGATAATTTTAAGACTATATGGAATATCATTCATGGAAATTAAAAGGAGGACATCTATCGCTCTTCAGAAAGTAAAACAAGTAAAGAATCTGTGGAGAGGAGCAGACAGAACTATAAAAATAAGATTTTTAAGGGCATGCATCTTTCCCATCGCAACATATGCCCGTGAGACCTGGACACTTAACAAAACAGCTAAGAAACACATAAATGCCTTTCAATGTAAATGCTACAGAAGAGTTCTCCAAATATCGTGGACACATAAAAGAACAAATATATCTATACTACAAGAGCTTAATATTGAAGAAGGCTGGCTAGTAAAGAGGATTAAAGAGAGAAAACTTAAATATTTTGGACACATTAAACGTCATGACAATTTAGAGAAGACCGTATTGGAAGGATACATAATGGGAAAAAGAAAAAGAGGAAGACCAAAAGAAGATGGCTGCAGGACGTCGTTGACGATCTGCAAATGGATGCAGCAGCAGCAGGCCATGTTGCTCACAACCGAGAGACCTACAGGAGTGCTGTTTGGGAGGCAAAGTTCCGCAAGGGACATGCAAATGAATGAATGAATGAATGGAATATCATATAAAATGTCAAGATCATTAAGGATCTCTGCAATGGATATGATTGTGCAATCAACACAGAAGAAGGAATGAGTGAATGGTTCCAGATTGAAACAGGCATGAAACAAAGATACATACTGTCTCCCTGGCTTTTTGTAATTACCATAGACTTCATAATGAAAAAAATGCACATGTAAAAAGGGCATTTATTGGGTACATGAGACCCAAATAGAAGATCTTGATTTTGCAGATGACATAACTCTTATCAGTGACAAAGTGAAATCATTGCGAGAAAAAAACAGATCCCCTGTCTTCACTGGCTAGCAAAATACTCGCAGGACTGAAATTTTAACAATAAAACAAAAAAAAAAAATAATGAAACTTCCTATTAGTCAAGAAGGAAAAATATACGTAGATGGAACAACTGTTGAAGAAGTTCACCAACATGCATACCTCGGCAGCTGCATAGACCAGGATAGTGACACCGCAAAGGAAGTTAAAATTGAAAAGACAGCAAGTATCTTCAAGAATCTTGAGAACATTTGGTACTCAAAAGTTATAAGCATAAAAATCAAGATAAGATTATTCAGTTCAAACGTAATATCCACCCTCATTTATGCATGTGAAAGCTGTAAAATAACTAAAGAAACAGACAACAAATTAGACTTTTTGAAAACAAATGTCTAAGGAAAATACTCGGTATATTTGGAACGAATTCAAGAACAATGCAGAGATAAGGCAGATGAGCGAACAACAACCTGTCTCATGGGTGATCAGAAAAAGGAGATGGGCATATATCGGCTGTGATGAGAAGAAACTATCAAAGAGTCCAAAAAACAAGCTATCAGGTGGAACACAACAGGCCAAAGAAAAAAAAGATTGACAACGTGAAACTGTAAAGAGGACATTGTTAAGAGAGACCGTATTAATAGGCATAAAATCCCTTGAGGAGGTTGAGAGATTCGCTGAAAACAGGAAAACTTTGCGAACTTCCATACGAACCCCATGTGACGTTTAACGGCACGGAAGGATTTAATATGTAAGAAGTAAGAAGTTATGACTAGAATATAACTCTTATCATCCCAATGCGTCACTGGCATAAGACGATTTTCGAGTTTTCGAGGTGATAAGCAATTACTATAGTCAGAATAACATTGATATGTGTATGGTTAATGTTTATTTGTGATTAGGACCGTGGCAGCACGATGTGTGTTCATAACAAAAGCGAACCTTTGCTGTAAAGACATAAGTGCTCATTTTATAACATTTTGAGAACTTTCGAAGTATTCCCCTCTACTGGCAAAACACTGTACCCAACGTTTCTTCCATTGTTGAAATGCTTCCTGGAACACACTTTCTGTGACAGCACGCAGTTCTCATATCACATTTTCCTGAATCTCCTCTATGGTTTGGAAACGACACCCTTTCAAAGTGGTTTTGAGAAACAGGAAAAAGTCTACTGGGGCTAAATCCGGAGAATAGGGCGGATGAGACACAACGGATGCCTGATGTTGTACCATATAACCATCGGTGAGAAGCGAGGGTCGAGTGAGCAGGAGCATTGTCGTGGTGCAACATCCGAGTCTTTTTTTCCCACTATTCAGACCTCTTCCTTAGCACAGCATACTTCAAACGCACTAAAACTTCCTGGTACAACTGTTTATTTACAATCTGACAAGATGAAACAAATTCACAGTGGTTAATGCCCTTTGTAATTAATTAAAAAAACACAGCCAGCAAAAGCTTGATCTTGACCAACACATTCTTGCTTTTTTTAAGTCGACGAGACCCCAACCACTTCAAAGATTGCATCTTGGTTTCAATATCGTAGCCAGAAACCTAAGTATGATTCCCTGTATGAGGTTCTTAGAAAAGTTTCTATAACCTGTTGCAATGGCAAGTAGTTCCCCGCTGATTTCAACACGGTTTTCTTTTTGATGGTTAGTCAGCAAATGCTGCGTGAATTGTGCACAGGCACGTCAGCAACTTCTCCGACACCTAAAGGATGATTTCTACGAACCACAACACGAATTCTCTTGACATGATCCTCATCTGTTGACGTGGGAGGTTGTCCAGACCTGAGATCTTCACATATAAACGTTCTTACCCTCTTCAAAACGCTTAAACCACTTATAGCACCGGTTTTTGCTAGTACAGTCCTCACCGTATGCTTGGTTTAACAATTGCCATGTCCTTGCACAAAGTTTTCTAAGTTTGCAGCAAACATTTACACACACACATACACATCCACACACCCACACAAACGACGTTGTTTTCAATCTCCTTCATTGTCACTTTGTCACTAATCCGACGGACAGTTCGTGCCTGACCTGTGCTCATTTCATCAAATGTAGCTCGACGACTACAGCTCATAACAGAACGGGGAAAATAGCATTTTTGTTGTCAAGACCTGCTGCTAGGTGAGCTCAGTAGCCATTCCCCACCCTGTGTGCAGGTTGACGTGTTGTTTAAAAAGTTCACTTGTTATTGAACGCACCTTGTAGTTGGAAACTCGCCTGAGTCTTGACAAAATACTAGAGATTTTTTTAAAGCGGCCACAGAGGCTGAGACAAGTATTTCCAGTTGATATAATCCCACAGTTTTGAAACATTGTGTATTTTACGTTACAGAACACGTACGTAAATCCATTACGGTGTGTAACAATGATTTATAGAAAGGTAACTGGTCTCATTTCTCAAAAGTAAAGGGATAAATGAAACAATGGAAGTAACTGCATGCTTTTAAGGAAATGAGGGTGCATGAATAATAACCAGTCTGTAAGTAAGGAATGTGACCATTAATACCTGAACCACCAATTAATACCTGAACCACCAATTAATTCCTGAACCACCAAATATCCCGCACTGGAAATACGGAAGCCCAGTTTTTATACTGTGCTGTAGCTGATAGCTGTGAGAAGAAGGACAGTGTACCCCCTTCACGTTGTTAGCTCGTGAGTTTTGTCTTGATTTTCAGTACGACCACGTCAGCATTTGTGACGTCAACATAACAGGTGATGGTTGCCATGGTCCCAGACAAGGCTGGTGTGGTTACTGTGACAGTCAGGTCGGTGATCTGTACAACCTGGTCTTTAATATCACCGTGGTCAGAAAAGGAGGCAGTAATATTGAACAGTATAGGATCGAATGGATCAGTTCAAGAACATGGATATCTGCTTATAGCACTTATATTTCTGTCATCAATGGTAGGTGATCTTAATTGAGTACATTAAAAACTTAAGTTAAATACCATTATTTTTAGTATCATTTTGGTAGTTTACTGGATGATTTGTTTGATCTTGATTGCTGCCAGCTTTGGACAGGCTGTCAGCTATTCCAGACCTGCGGCGTGAGACATGGCCAGAGGACACAAGCTTGGGACAAAAGCTTTGGGGCTCCTATCAGTACCTGGAGAGGACTGCGGGCTTTGCTATGTCGACAGGGATCAGGATCTGATGTGACCAACAACCTCGAACGCAGAAGAAGAAGATTAGTATCATCATTATTATTATCACCCCCGCGATATTTATTATGAATGTCATTTTGGGGATACAGTTATGTCGTATTTACTTCTAACATAAATTCATGCACAATATTTACATTAAAAAAGTATATGTCCCAGCTTCTTCTACTTCTACAGCTCGAACGTGTCCTTTTACATATCATGCTATGTTACAGATTTACGTGTTATTCTTCAATATGGAAATTTTGGGGAAAAAAAGAGAATAGATCCTTGACATTGAATAGCATAAATGCAAATAACATACTGGGCGACTGAATGTTTGGGGATAAAGATTGAAGTCCACAGCGACTTGGGGATTGAATGATTGTGATGAAGAATGAAGTCTGCAATGACAAGGAGACTGAATGATTGTGATGAAGACTGAAGTCTGCAGCGACTAGGAGACTGAATGATGTAATGAAGAATGAAGTCCACAGCGACTAGAGGACTGAATGTTTGTGATTAAGACTAAAGTCTAAGGTACCACTAGAACACAGTAATAGATACTGCAAGTGGAAACAACAGCTAAATACAACAAGTGAACGAAAATTTGATTTCTTACAATTCAATAATTTGGATTCAGTGGAAGACGATTACAGATCTTTGGTCAGCTTCTCAGTTTGAGCAACTGTCCTTCTTCAATGGACAAGATAAAAGAAGCTTTTATTTCACCTACAAACATGAGCGGACTAAAAGACATATTTGTCGTTTTCTAGACAAGTTGTTATTTGATTATTTCTCTGTTCTCACATTGTTCCTTGTAGTGTTCAATACTTGTCCAGGAAAAGAATTTTATCGAAGGGCGGCTGTTAGATAAGGCCGGCTGTTAGATAAGGGTGACTGTTAGATAAAAGTGGCTATTAGATAACGGCGGCTGTAAGATAAAGACGGCTATTAGACAAGGGTGGCTGTTAGATAAGGACTGCTATTAGATGAGGCCGGCTGTTAAATAAGGGTGGCTGTTAGATAAAGCCGGCTGTTAGATAAGACCAACAGTTAGATAAGGTCGGCTGTTATTTAAGGGCAGCTGTTAGATAAGGGCAGCTGTTAGATAAGGCCGGCTGTTAAATAACTGTGGCTGTTAGATAAAGCCGACTGTTAGATAAGGCCAACTGTTAGATAAAGTCGGCTGTTAAATAAAGACGGTTATTAGATAAGGATGGCTGTTAGATAAGGGCGGTTGTTAGAAAAGGGCGGCTGTTAGATAAAGGCAACTATTAGAAAAGGGCGACTGTTAGATAAGCCCGGATGTTAGATAATGGCAGGTGTTAGATAAGGGCGGGTGTTAGATAAGTGTACCTGTTGGATAAGGGCGGCTGTTAGATAAGGGCGGATGTTAGATAAGGGCGGATGTTAGATACGGGCGTATGTTAGATAAGGGCAGCTGTTAGATAAGGGCGGATGTTAGATAATGGCAGATGTTAGATAAGGGCGGGTGTTAGATAAAAGCGGCTGTTAGATAAGGGTGGATGTTAGATAAGGGCGGCTGTTAGATAAGGACGGCTGTTAGATAAGTGTGGATGTTAGATAAGGGCGGCTGTTAGATAAGCGCGGCTGTTAGATAGGGGCGGGTGTTAGATAAGGGCGGCTGTTAGATAAGGGCGGATGTTAAATAAGCGCAGCTGTTAGATAAGGGCGGGTGTTAGATAAGGGCGGATGTTAGATAAGGGCGGATGTTAGGTAAGGTCAGATGTTAGATAAAGGCGGGTGTTAGATAAAGGCGGGTGTTAGATAAGGGCGGATGTTAGATAATGTCAGATATTCGATAAGGGCAGATGTTAGATAAGGGCGGATGTTAAATAAGGGCGGATATTAAATAAGGGCGACTGTTAGATAATGAAGACTGTTAGATAAGCGCGGCTGTTAGATAAAGGCGACCGAATAATAAAGAGGTTACTGTACTTGTAGCTCATAGCAAAAATCAGTGATTCGTCTTCAGCGGTTCTCAGCAATAAAGCCCAGTACTAGGAGCATCATCATGAGACGTGTGCTGATAAGTCAAGGGCAAACGTTATCTACCTCAAAAGCACTGAACAGTCCAGAAAAATATTGACACTTTTGAAGAAGTTAAAAAAATTCATATAAAAAATTCAAGAAAACTTGAAGTATCTTCTTTGAGTTTGAATTTGAGTTTGACTTGGTTTTCAGTATCATCGCGAACGACATACTCCCATAATCGCTCCATCACCTGTGCCAGTGAATATTGCACAGAAAGTTCATTTACGGTCAATTGTATTAGTTCTTGATAATAAGCCACCCAGTGATGACGCCATTTTAGGAACCACGACAGTCCATAATCAGCGTCGATCTCAGCATGAACTCCGTAGCTAAGGCGCCAAACCGAACCAAGACATATAAAAGGTCACCTTAGTTCACCACTGGTCAAGCAGACATACGAGGAATAATCAATGCTATTCATGCGCCGTTCATAGCTCACGGTGGTGTAATAGCACTAAACTCAGTAGCTCGTCACACAGAACCGACCGCCATCTTGAAAGAATGATACACTGTTGCTCAGTTGACACGTTTGTACTTTATTGTTTGCACACAAAAAAAAAACAAAACTGAGTCAAACTGTGAAGAGCCACCACCGGATACAAGTACTTTCAGCCAGCAAGGTATAAATCCAACTTCACAGTCGGGATTTTTGTCTCTTTTGAGAGCATGAAATGCAACCTACCGCCATTGCTAAACCGGAAGTCCGTAGTATGTATTGTCTTATGCTGAAGTACCCCCTCCACACACAAACAACTTAATCGAGTGAAAGATAATCGGGAAGGAGAACACTGTTGAGAGGTGGACAGAATAAATCAGTGAACTGTCTGGAGGAGAGGACCCCGCCTAATGCCAGATATAGATAACTGTCTACAGGAAAGGACCCCGCCTAATGCCAGATATAGATAACTGTCTAGAAGAAAGGACCCCGCCTAATGCCGGATATAGATAACTGTCTAGAGGAAAGGACCCCGCCTAATGCCAGATATAGATAACTGTCTAGAAGAAAGGACCCCGCCTAATGCCGGATATAGATAACTGTGTGGAGGAGAAGACCCCGCCTAATGCCAGATATAGATAACTGTGTGGAGGAGAAGACTCCGCCTAATGCCGGATATAGATAACTGTGTGGAGGAGAAGACCCCGCCTAATGCCGTGGTGTAGGAGCAATATTCGAAGTCTTGGTGCATTAAACAGGCGAAAAGAGGGAACCATTAGAACCTGAAAAAAAATATGTAGAAGAATTGGAAGCTCTTGGTGAATTTGATGTAAAAGTAATAACAAAATTGTAAACTGAGCAGTGTAATAATTGAATATATACCTAATGAACTATTAAAATCCACTTTCAAAATTTTGCCAAAGAAGTCGGGGCTAAAGAGTGCCAAGACTTCATAACAATGAGCCTTTCTTATCACTGCTGAGATTTTTTTTACTGAAGAACGAGACAGAGAATAAAGATAGAAATATGAGATGAGCAAGTTTCAACCGTACCAAATGAAGTTGTAATCTCCTCAGCAACCTGCACAAAGCTGAGAAACACTGTGACATGTAGATCGTTTGTACACAAGAAGGTGATCACATGCTTGTGTATTACCGCTATTAGTTTATGTGAAGCATCGCTTAAAGCAGGCACGGCTTCAATTCAGGCCACACTAAGAATATATACGAAAGAAACTGTAAGAGCCACCTTGGATAATCCGCGTATGGAGGACGACATCCGGTTGAATGACAACAATCACATCGGGAGGATGATCGAGTTGCTTGCAGAAAAGTTAATTTTTTTTTTTTCCCGAAGGAAGTGGTTTAGCCCGCATTATCCGCAGCCAGTGTGTGACTGGCTCCACCAGCAGGCGCTCGCTTCATTGGCTGTTGGAAGGGAAGGCGGAGCACGTATGGGAACACCTGGAGTGCAGGAATGGGAAGACGATCTCTGGTTACAGGTCCCTTAAAAACCGAATCTGGATCTGACCAGCAACAATCTGCTGACCTGATGTCAGTGTGACATCATACAATCCAGCTCTTCCCTGCTATTATTTTACTGTTTATGTTATTTAGCTTGTGCTAGTCTACATACAAAAATAATGAAAATTCCCATCAATCAAAATGGAAAAATACACATAGAAGGGACAGATATTGAAGAAGTCAGTCAATTTGCATACCTTGGCAGCTACATATACCAAGATGGTGACACTAGAAAGGAAGTTAGGATCAGAATTGCAAAAGCAGCATCAATCTTCAAGAATCTTGAGAACATGTGGAATTCAAAAGTTATAAGCACAAAAACCAAGTTAAGACTATTCAATTCAAATGTAATATCCACCCTCATTTATGCATGCGAAAGCTGGAAAACAACTAAAGAAATAGAAAAGAAATTAGACTCTTTTGAAAACAAATGCCTAAGGAAAATACTCGGCATCAAGTGGAACGAATTCAAGAACAATGCAGAGATAAGACAGATGACTGAACAACAATCAGTCTCACGGGTGATCAGGAAAAGGAGATGGACATATGTTGGCCACTTGATGAGAAGAAATGATCAGAGAATCCCAAAACAAGCTATCAAGTGGAACACAACAGGCCGAAGAAAAAGGGGCAGACCGCGTGAAACTCTGAAGAGAACATTATTAAGAGAGGCCAAGTTAACAGGCATAAAATCCTTTGATGAGGTTGAAAGACTCGCCGAAGACAGGAAAAATTGGCGAACTACTTTGCGAGCCCTATGTGACGTCTAACGGCACGGGAAGGATATAAGATATAAGAACACAATCTAAATAACATAATAATAAATATAGACTAACAAAAGCTAAAGAACATAATAATAAATGTAGATTAACATAAGCTAAATAACAATAAATGTAGACTAACACAAGCTAAATAACATAATAATAAATGTAGACTAACACAAGCTAAATAACATAATAATAAATGTAGACTTCTTATCTTATCTTATATCTTATATCCTTCCTGTGCCGTTAAACGTCACATAGGGCTCGCAAAGTAGTTCGCCAATTTTTCCTGTCTTCGGCGAGTCTTTCAACCTCATCAAAGGATTTTATGCCTGTTAACTTGGCCTCTCTTAATAATGTTCTCTTCAGAGTTTCACGCGGTCTGCCTCTTTTTCTTCGGCCTGTTGTGTTCCACTTGATAGCTTGTTTTGGGATTCTCTGATCATTTCTTCTCATCAAGTGACCAACATATGTCCATCTCCTTCTCCTGATCACCCATGAGACTAGTTGTTGTTCAGTCATCTGTCTTATCTCTGCATTGTTCTTGAATTCGTTCCACTTGATGCCGAGTATTTTCCTTAGGCATTTGTTTTCAAAAGAGTCTAATTTCTTTTCTATTTCTTTAGTTGTTTTCCAGCTTTCGCATGCATAAATGAAGGTGGATATTACATTTGAATTGAATAGTCTTAACTTGGTTTTTGTGCTTATAACTTTTGAATTCCACATGTTCTCAAGATTCTTTAAGATTGATGCTGCTTTTGCAATTCTGATTCTAACTTCCTTTCTAGTGTCACCATCCTGGTATATGTAGCTGCCAAGGTATGCAAATTGATTGACTTCTTCATTATCTGTCCCTTCTATGTGTATTTTTCCATTCTGATTGAGAGGAATTTTCCTTATTTTTGTTTTGTCATTGTTAATTTCAAGTCCTATTTTGCTACCTAGTGAAGACAGGCTATCTGTTTTTTCTTGCATGGAATTCACATTATTACTGATAAGAGTTATGTCATCAGCAAAATCAAGGTCTTCTAGTTGGGTCTCATGTACCCAGTCAATACCTGTGTTACCTGTGCAGCATTTTTTTATTATGAAGTCTATTGTAATCCCAAAAAGTAAAGGAGACAGTATACATCCTTGTTTAACACCTGTTTCAATCTGGAACCATTCACTCATCCCTTCTTCTGTCTTGACTACACAAACATATCCATTGTATAAGTCTTTAATGATGTTGACAATTTTAGATGGTATTCCACACAGACATAAAATTCTCCATAATGGATCTCAGGGATGCCAACTCCGAAGATTGTGTTAGTCTACATTTATTATTATTTTATTTATTTTATGTTGTCTACTTTTATTATTATATTATTATGTTATTCAGCTTGTGTTAGTCTACATTTATTATTATGTTATTTAGCTTGTGTTAGTCTACATTTATTATTATATTCTTTAGCTTGTGTTAGTCTACATTTATTATTATGTTATTTAGCTTGTGTTAGTCTACATTTATTATTATATTATTTAGCTTGTGTTAAACTACATTAATTATTATTTTCTTATCTTGTGTTAGTCAACGTTTATTATTATATTATTTAGCTTGTGTTAGCTTATATTTATTATTATGTTATTTAGCTTGTGTTAGAATAGATGGATCACAGCAGGTACACTAGAACTGATAAAACAATCTAGAGAAATGAAAACGCAGTGGAAAGTGACAAACAACAACAAAGAGAAATATAAAACTTTAACAAAAGAAGTATGAAGAAACATAAGAAAAGACAAAAAACAATACATACAAGATTGTTGTGAAAGAACAGAAGAACATCAGAAGTGTGGAAAAGATAGTGAAATGTTTAAAGAAATGAAGACATTGACGAGAAATGTCACACCAAAGCTAAATGTAATTTGTGATGAGATGGGGAATACCCTGACAGAGACAGAGGAAATTCTAGAAAGATGGAAGGAATATTGCAGAGGAATATATGAAACAACCGACTGTGGAAGCAGAAGTCAACAGTGTGAATTATTATTGGAGGAGAAAGAACCCGAACTAACAATGGAAGTTTTATGGGCAATAAAGGATCTGAAAAATGGTAACTCACCAGGATGTGATGAGATAACAGCTGAATTTATTAAAGCAGGAGGAAAGGAATGTGTAACAATCTATCATGCACTATGTAAAAAGATATGGCATTCAGGTATTTGGCCAAAAGAATGGAAAAGAACTGTATTCATACCACTGCCAAAAAACGGTAACCTGAAATTATGCACAAACTTTATTAACTGTTGCCCTTATAATCATGCCAGTAAAATTCTGTTAAAAATCGTAATGTGTAGACTTCGAAAGAAAATAGAAAAGAAGTCAATATAGTCCAAGCTGGTTTCAGGCAAGGAAGAGGATCAAGAGATCATATATTCAATATAATATTAATAATACAGAAGTGCAGAGAGATTAATGTGAATGTATATTTATCCTTTATAGACTACTCAAAGGCATTTGATTGTGTACAAAAGCAGAAACTTTGGGAAATAAAGGAAAAAATGGGATTTCCAACACATTTGATGCAATTAACATCACTGCTGTATCTAGACCAACAAGCAGCAGTAAGAATAAATGGTGAAACAACAACTTGGTTTGACATAAAACAAGGGGTCAGTCAGGGGTGCATACTTATTTAACTTGTATACTGAAAATATAATGAGGAATGTTAGAGAAGATGTAGACAAAGAATATTACGATGCCATAACAGTTGGAGGTTATGAAATACCAGAGATTAGATATGCTGATGACACAGTATTACTGTCCACAACACAAAAAGGAATGGAAAAAGTATTTATGTCAGTCCGCAAGAACAGCGAAGAGCAGAACCTCTATCTTAATGCAAAGAAAACTAAAGTGATGACAACTGACAAAACAAACAAGGGAACTGAAATATGTATCAATGAGGAAAATCTGGAAGAAGTGGAGAGTTTTGAATGTCTTGGATCACTACTAACTAATAATGGAGATACAATGAGGGAAATTAAAAGGAGGACATCTATCACTCTTCAGAAAGTAAAACAATTAAAGAATCTGTGAAGAGGAGCAGACAGAACCACAAAAATAAGCTTTTTAAGGGCATGCATCTTTTCTATCACAACATATGCCTGTGAGACCTGGACACTTAACAAAACAGCTGAGAAACACATAAATGCCTTTCAATGTAAATGCTACAGAAGAGTTCTCCAAATATCATGGACACAAAAAAGAACAAATATATCTATACTACAAGAGCTTAATATTGAAGAAGGCTGGCTAGTAAAGAGGATTAAAGAGAGAAAACTTAAATATTTTAGACACATTAAACGTCATGATAATTTAGAGAATACTGTATTGGAAGGATACATAATAGCAAAATGAAAAAGAGAAAGACCAAAACAAAGATGGCTGCAAGACATCGTTGACGATCTGGAAATGGATGCAACAGCAGCAGACCATGTTGCTCACAACCGAGAGGCCTATAGGAGTGCTGTTTGGGAGGCAAAGTACCGCAAAGGACATGCAAATGAATGAATGAGCTTGTGTTAATCTACATTTATTATTATATTATTTAGCTTGAGTTAGTCTACATTTATTATTATATTATTTAGCTTGTGTTAGTCTACATTTATTATTATTATTATTATATTATTTAGTTTGTGTTGACTACATTTATTATTATGTTATTCAGATTGTGTTAGTCTACATTTGTTATCATGTTATTTAGGATGTGTTAGTCTACATTTATTATTATATTATTTAGTTTGTGTTAGTCTACATTTATTATTATGTTATTTAGCTTGTGTTAGTATCCATTTATTATTATAGTATTTAGCTTGTGTTAGTCTACATTTGTTATTATGTTATTTAGGATGTGTTAGTCTACATTTATTATTATATTATTTAGCTTGTTGTAGTCTACATTTATTATTATATTATTTAGCTTGTGTTAGTCTACATTTATTATTATATTATTTAGTTTGTTGTAGTCTACATTTATTATTATATTATTTAGCTTGTGTTAGTCTACATTTATTATTATTATTATGTTACTTAACTTGTGTTAGTCTACATTTAATATTATTATTATTATGGTATTTAGCTTATGTTAGCCTACATTTATTATTATTATTATTATTATATTATTTAGCTTTTGTTATCCTATGTTTATTATTATTATTATGTTATTTAGTTTGTGTTAGCCTACATTTATTATTATTATTATATTACTTAGCTTGTGTTAGTTTACATTTATTATTATTATTATTTGGCTTGTGTTAATCTACATGTTTTGTTATATTATTTAGCTTGTGGTAATCTACATTTATTATTATATTATTTAGCTTGTGTTAGCCTACATTTATTATTATTATTATGTTAATTAGCTTCTGTTAGTCTACTTTTATTATTATGTTATTTAGCCTGCGTTCGTCTACATTTATTATTATATTATTTAGCTTGTTGTAGTCTACATTTATTATTATATTATTTAGCTTGTGTTAGTCTACATTTATTATTATATTATTTAGTTTGTTGTAGTCTACATTTATTATTATATTATTTAGCTTGTGTTAGTCTACATTTATTATTATTATTATGTTACTTAACTTGTGTTAGTCTACATTTATTATTATTATTATTATGGTATTTAGCTTATGTTAGCCTACATTTATTATTATTATTATTATTATTATATTATTTAGCTTTTGTTATCCTATGTTTATTATTATTATTATGTTATTTAGTTTGTGTTAGCCTACATTTATTATTATTATTATATTACTTAGCTTGTGTTAGTTACATTTATTATTATTATTATATTATTTGGCTTGTGTTAATCTACATGTTTTGTTATATTATTTAGCTTGTGGTAATCTACATTTATTATTATATTATTTAGCTTGTGTTAGCCTACATTTATTATTATTATTATGTTAATTAGCTTCTGTTAGTCTACTTTTATTATTATGTTATTTAGCCTGCGTTCGTCTACATTTATTATTGTGTTATTTAGCTTGTGTTAGTCTACACTTATTACTATGTTAGTTAGCATGTGTTTGTGTACATTTATTATGTTATTTAGCTTGTGTTAGTATCCATTTATTATTATGTTATTTAGTTTGTGTTAGTCTAGATTTATTATTGTGTTATTTAACGTTTGTTAATCTACATGTATAATAATGTTATTTGGCTTGTATTGGTCTACATTTATTATTATGTTATTTAGCATGGTTTAGTGTATATTTTCCCCTCAAACTCCAACCTTAATATTAATTAATTTCATGATGATCTGAGTTATTGAAGCTCTGCATCAACAAGCTATCTCTTAGCTGTTGTCATCAACAAGCTATCTCTTAGCTGTTGTCATCAACAAGCTATCTCTTAGCTGTTCTCATCAACAAGCTATCTCTTAGCTGTTCTCATCAACAAGCTATCTCTTAGCTGTTCTAATCAGATATTCTGAATAGCTGTTGTTGAGGATTTCACTAAGACCTATATGAGCAATGAAATAATAGAAATCTTTTAGTTTCTCTTTGTTCTTTACTTTAAATGTTATAAGACATACAACTTTCTATATATCTTAGTTTTCTGATTTTACTCTCACAAACTGTAAAATTTGTGCATGAGTTTATTCTTCTTATTTTTTAACTGATAGATTCCGTGTGTAATGGAAAGGATTTACTATTATGACAACGGGTAATTTTTTTTAATGCCTTCAGATTATCCCTATGCCACAACGGGAATAAATTACTATAAAGCATATTCTGTAAAAGACATCGTGAATGACGCTTTTGTGGTCAGCAGTGACTTCATATCTCCGTACACATCATTCTCCAACTACGGTATCATCTCATGGAGCTATAGCGATCAGTCAGAAGCCAGTAGTTCACTATCTGGCACATATCTCAGTTACAATATCACGCTCTGGAAGAGTTATATTGGTGACGTAATCGATATAAAATTTGAAGATCAGTGTTCGAGAAACTGGTCATTCACAGTCCCCGTGACAGGTAAGTCAGTTTTTAATTAATTAATTAATTAATTTTTATTTCATTAATTTCAGCATTGTTTATAATAAACATGCATGCCTTGGTTATATAATATACGTGCATGCCTTGGTTATATAATATACATGCATGCCTTGGTTATATAATATACGTGCATGCCTTGGTTATATAATATACATGCATGCCTTGGTTATATAATATACGTGCATGCTTTGGTTATATAATACACATGTATGCTTTTGTTATATAATATACAGGCATGCCTTGGTTATATAATATAAAGGCATGTCCTGGTTATAAAATATTCATGCATATCTTGGTTACATAATATGCATGCATGCCTTTGTTAGTAAAAGCTACTACTTTACGAATCACTGAACACATTTTTTCTATTAACTGAGACTTACCTGTTTTGTACTGTATTAATACTCTCTGTTTCTCTCTCACTCTCTCTTTCTCTTTCTGTGTTTTATCTCTCCTTCCTTGTATTATTTAACTTCAGTCATTTAACATCTGCGTCATCTACAGTCCAGTCAATGACAGCAGCTCGTCGAAAATCAGATCAAACGACCAGGAACCGGCTGCATGACGCTGCTCTTTGGGCTAGAAGATCCTACAGAGGTCCTGTTCTTACGGACCAGCGTCGCCAGAACCGACTGCAGTGGACGAACCAGCATCGTCAATGGACCATTGCGAGTGATTGGGGAAGGGTTTGGTTTAGTGATGAATCATTCTTTCTGCTCCAGCTACACGATAGACGTAGAAGAGTTTACCGCAGAGTCCATGAGCGCTACGCCCAGAACTGCGTGGATGAGGCTCCTCCACATGGTGGTGGAGGTGTACTGGTGTGGGGGACGATTAACTTCATGGGAAGAAGTGACCTATTGCAAACCGAAAGAAACCTGAATATCTAACGATACGTCGCTGAAATTCTTCATCCTCACGTCCTTCCACTTCTGACTGCACCAAGGTAGATTTTTCAGCAGGATAACACTCGACCTCAGGTGGCACAACTCACCTCCCAGTTCCTCACTGACAACAATGTCCAGACAGTTCTGTAGCCAGCCATGTCATCAGACATGAACCTAATAGAACACTTATGGGATGAACTCAAAAGACAAGTTAGCCAGCGAAATGTGGCGCCAACCAATCTCCGATGTAAAGCGGGAAGAGTGGGCGGCCATCTCACAACAACAGATCCAACGGCTGATCGGATCCATATCAAGGAAATGTTCTCTGATACAGGCCAGAAGAGGCCATACACTTTACTGAAACGGATGCCTCAGTCACAAAGAGTAAATGACCAAACCAAATTTAATGAACATCGTTTCATTGTTAAAGTCTAAAAGTTTCTTCATGCCAAGATTGAAACACCAGTTCTGCAAATTAAAGTTTTGATCATTCATTCATTCATTTGCATGAACTTGAGGAACTTTGCCTCCCTAACAGCACTCCAGTAGGCCTCTCGGTTGTGAGCAAGATGTTCGGCTGCTGATGCATTCATTTGCAGATCATCAACGATGTCTTGCAGCCATCTTCTTTTGGTCTTCCTCTCTTTCTTTTTCCCATAATGCATCCTTCCAAGACAGTTTTCTCTAGATTATCATGACGTTTAATGTGTCTAAAATATTTAAGTTTTCTCTCTTTAATCCTCTTTACTAGCCTGCCTTCTTCAATATTAAGTTCTTGCGGTATGGGTATATTTATTCTTTTTTGTGTCCATGATATTTGAAGAACTCTTCTGTAGCATTTACATTGAAAGGCATTTATGTGTTTCTCAGCTGTTTTGTTAAGTGTCCAGGTCTCACAGGCATATGTTGCAGTGGGAAAGATGCATGCCCTTAAAAATCTTATTTTTGTACTTCTGTCTGTTCTTTCCCACAGATTCTTTAATTGTTTTACTTTCTGAAGAGCGATATATGTCCTCCTTTTAATTTCCCTCATTGTATCTCCATTATTAATTAGCAGCGATCCAAGATATTCAAAACTCTCCACTTCTTCCAGTTTCTCTTCATAGATATATATATTAGCTGCTTTGTTTGTTTTGTCAGTTTTCTTCGCATTAAGATAGAGGTTCTGCTCTTCGCTGTTCTTGCGGACTGACATAATTACTTTTCCCATTCCTTTTTGTGTTGTGACAGTAATACTGTGTCATCAGCATATCTAATCTCTGGTATTTCATAACCTCCATTTGTTATGGCATCGTAATATTCTTTGTCTACATCTTCTCTAACATTCCTCATTATATTTTCAGAATACAAGTTAAATAAGTAAGGTGACAATATGCACCCCTGACGGACTCCTTGTTTTATGTCAAACCAACTTGTTGTTTCACCATTTATTCTTACTGCTACCTGTTGATCTAGATACAGCAGTGATGTTAATTGTATCAAATGTGTTGAAAATCCCATTTTTTCCATTATTACCCACAGTTTCTGGTGTTGTACACAATCAAAAGCCTTTGTGTAGTTTATAAAGGATAGATATAGATTCACATATAACTCTTCATTTCTCTATTATTAATCTTAGATTGAATATATGATCTCTTGATCCTCTTCCTTGCCTGAAACCAGACTGGGCCATATTTACTTCTGCCATTTTCTTTCGAAGTCTACACATTATGATTTTTAACAGAATTTTACTGGCATGACTAATTATGGCAACAGTTAATAAAATTTGTGCATAATTTCAGGTTACTCTTTTTTGGCAGTGGTATGGATACAGTTCTGTTCCATTCTTTTGGCCAAATACCTGAATGCCATATTTTTTTACACAGTGCATGATAGATTGTTACACATTCCTTTCCTCCTGCTTTAATAAATTCAGCTGTTATCTCATCACATCATGGTGATTTATCATTTTTCAGATTCTTTATTGCCTATAAAACGTCTTTTATTCTCGATGTGGGTTCTTTCTCCTCCAATAATAATTCACACTGTTGATTTCTGCTTTTACAGTCGATTGTTTCAGACATTTCTCTGCAATATTCCTTCCATCTTTCTAGAATTTCCTCTGTCTTTGTCAAGGTATTCTCCATCTTGTCACAAATTACATTTAGCTTAGGTGTGACATTTCTCGTCAATGTCTTCATTTCTTTAAACATTACACTATCTGTTCCACACTTCTGATGTCTTTCTGTTCTTTCACAACAATCTTGTGTGTATTGTTTTTTTTATCTTTTCTTATGTTTCTTCGTACTTCTTTTGTTAAAGTTTTATATTTCTCTTTGTTGTTGTTTGTCACTTTCCATTGCATCTTCATTTCTCTACGTTGTTTTATCAGTTCTAGTGTTCCTGCTGTAATTCATCCATTCTTGTGTGTTTTCTTTACTGGAACCATATCTGTTGTTATTACGATATCTCTGGCCTGTGTAGCCATTTCATCTGGTGTCATCTCCTCCTGTACAGCCATCAGGATTTCGAAACGGTTCTTCACTTCTATACTGTATTGTTCTTGTATTTTTGTAAGATCAAAACTGTCTTTTTTATCTTTATCTTCATGTCTGCTATTAATAAATCATGGTCCGTGTCACAATCAGCACCTGGTAAAGATTTTGCTGATGTTATACTTTATCTCCATCTTCTTTACACTAAAATGTAATCTACTTGATTCTTGGTTTTCCCACCAAGTGATGTCCATGTGTAGTCTTCTTGGAAAATTCTGATACAAGTTTGAAATGTGGTTTCCATTACGACTACAGTAGTGTTGCGTTTTTTTTTTTTTTGAACAGCATAGATAATTCTTCTAAAACAAACATAATCGTAAGTTGAAAAAAATGTAATACCGTCGTTTAATTTATGAGATATTCGTTCAACTGAAACCTCAAGATAAATTACATTCATGTGTACCGAATGTCTTAAATAACAATAAATGTAGGTTATGTGATGCAGTATAAGATAACGTAAAGTGTATGTTTTTTTTTTAGTTAAACAGAAAATGTTGTAGCTGTAATCACCAATGTTAAACTACTGGAGCAGGTATGAAGACGGTCACCTGGTTCTTATGAGGATCACCTGGAGAAGAGTGACTTTTGAGGATGACCATGAGAAGAGTGACCCTACGAGGATCACCTGGAGAAAAGTGATTTATGAGGATCACCTGGAGAAGAGTGATTTTAAATTACCTTGATTGAATGAAGGACATAGACATCTTCTATGTCTTCTGCAGCAGAAAACACTGTCGTAGAGGAAAAAAAAATATTGAAGATAACAGGTTGGAATTTGAGGTGTAAGAAGCAGACGCCTACAGGCAAACAGTCCGACACAGTATAGGTTTCCGGGTAAAGTCAAAGGATCAAAGAAGCAGCGGGATAAACGTGCAGTTTAGAACAAATTAAACTGCATGCTTATCCCTCTGCTTCTTTTCACTATTTTTATCAAATACTTGTTGTGAAATGTCATCCTTCTTTGAAAGTAATGAAGCTTAAGTCTTCACAATAGTCTTACTTTACAGTGAACATCTTTATTACTATTTTTTCATATCTTTCAATCATGTTTATAATCAACATACAATTCTCACGTAAGCTTATCAAACTTCGTTTCACATTTCACTGGATTCACAATCATTGTCGCCTGGCCAGAACATTTTCTAAATATCACCCAGTTGAAGATTTCCGATACCAAGCAGTTTGTGTGAATATTGAAACTGGTATGTCTTGAATGTGATAACCCAGGTGTTCTACTGATATTCAGCTCCTACTTATCTCAGTTTCGCTTGGAGTACAAGCAGACATTTGGACATGGTAACTAAGGAACTGCTCTAAAAGTGGAAACTAAGAAACCCTGAGCTACAAGTACATTCTGGGTGCCTCAGCGAACATACCGAAAACAAATACAAAATGGCTGTGTGAGACAAGAGTGGTTTGATTCCCGGCAAATCTCACAGATCTGTCGATTTACTTCAGTTTGTGTAAAGCCACGCAGGCGTTAGAGCTAATGAAAAAAAAGCAGTTATAACAGCCTAATTCAGAGTTATTTAGGAAAGAGCGGTCCATGAACAGAGCAGATATTATCAATGCAGTTTTAAAAAGTTTGTCGAGCAACAGATTTCACCGATAATCGGCAACGATGTCAATAATAAAGAAGTTGGGATGAAAATCGGAGTTTCCAAAGACGGACACCACGTTACAGACGATCAGAAAGATGGTCAGCCAACAAAGACAAGATTCTCACGCATGGATTACTAAGACTGGACACGATTGTCACGCATGGATTACTAAGACTGGACACGATTGTCACGCATGGATTACTAAGACTGGACAAAACTGGCATTTCAAAACCTGTTGTGGAGAAATCTGGCAGAGATAAAAAGTCGGAGTGGGATTAGAACCCGCACAATCCCAGAATAGAGGAACTGCGGTGAGACAGGGTGTGGGAAGAGTAGATCATTTCTATGGACAGCAGCGACGAATTTACAATCTGTGGACAGCAGCAACGAATTTACAATCTGTGGACAGCAGCGACGAATTTACAATCTGTGGACAGCAGCGACGAATTTACAATCTGTGGACAGCAGCGACGAATTTACAATCTGTGGACAGCAGCGACGAATTTACAATCTGTGGACGACAGCGACGAATCTACAATATATGGACGGCAGCGACGAATCTACAATCTGTGGACAGCAGCGACGAATTTACAATCTGTTGACGGCAGCGACGAATTTACAATCTGTTGACGGCAGCGACGAATTTACAATCTGTGGACGGTAGCGATGAATCTACAATATGTGGACGGCAGCGACGAATCTACAATCTGTGGACAGCAACGACGAATTTACAATCTGTGGACGGCAGCGACGAATTTACAATCTGTTGACGGCAGAGACGAATTTACAATCTGTTGACGGCAGAGACGAATTTACAATCTGTTGACGGCAGAGACGAATTTACAATCTGTTGACGGCAGAGACGAATTTACAATCTGTTGACGGCAGAGACGAATTTACAATCAACGATAAATCTACAATCAGCGCGCTGCCAGGCCAGTCAGGGCAGACAACTTATTTTGATTTGTTGGATTGGGCGACGGAACAAATATGAAAATGTCGTGACGTTACATTTTGAAATCAGTCAACCAATCAATCAATGTGTCTATCAATCAGTCTATCAATCTATCAGTCAGTCTATCAGTCATTATATCAATCAGTCTATCGGTCAGTCTACTCATAAGTTCACTTCAGCCCCTCACTCTAACTTGTGCCGTAATTGTGATTGGTGTAGATGACTTGTGGGGACAGTATTTTATGTGGCGGCTACAGGAAAGATGACTTTTTAAGGTTTATTAAAAATAGCTAGAGATAAAAAAAGCGTCAAGTGTCAAGTGTGAAGGAGGCAATAATTAATGACTGAGAACTACAATTTACACGTCTTCTGATGGGCTCTTGAAAATATCACGCTGCAGTTTGGAACAGAGTTCTCTCTAGTCAATGCCGCGAAGATGTTGAAACACAGTCAGTGTGTTGGAGGTAGTACGACCGAGTGTTTTAGTTCTTACTACTGATTCAAGAAGCAACTCTTCCGGCGGACTCCACTACGAGCACTGTGGAAATCGCTACCCTGTAGCCTGTCTCAGTGGCACATCAGCCCAGAAACCAGGATCGCCATGAAAATATGAGATATGTTCTTGGCCAACCCTAGTTCGTGGGTTCTAATAATTGTCCCATCATTTTAGGCAGTCATCGTTCAAAATTTTTGCTAGAAGGAAAAAAAATGAAGCGTGTGAAACAATAAGATTTGTGAATGTGGTTTCGTAAAAAAAACAAACATAATAATGTCCCCGCAAAGATTTTACTGATATATATATATATATATATATATATATATATATATATATATATTATATATATATATATATATATATATATATCCTCTCTCTCTCTCTCTGTGTGTGTGTGCGGCGTTGTGCTCAAAATTTCTATTGTAAACACTTTTTTCAGTTCAATGTATTATCTTTGTCACTGTTCCTGATCATACACACAAAATGTTAAAGTTTACAACAGAGAAACTGTTTCTGGTTACTAACAAAATTCTTACATCTGTGTTTTACTCTAAAACCAGACTTGCTTGAACTTTACTGCGACCCTCCTGAACTGTACTGGACAAAATCAACCGGATTCCAGGTTGTGACTCGGTGTAGAATCTCCGCTTTCAGTTTCATCGGCGAACAGTTGGAACAGTTTAGTTGTTTCCTGGCTCCAGTAAGTGTTGTATCTCCTGACCATAAGTTATATAGATGCGTTCACTATAGCCTGCTTGCTGATTCTGCAAAATCTCTCTCTCTCAAAATGTCTCTTTTGCTTAGCCTGTGTATATTATTTGTGTTTGTTGTTACACACAAAATTTATTTCACTGAAATAAATGGACAGTTTTCAGGCAGAACTAGCTTTGAGATTGACTTTAGTTATGTATGAAGCCTAAATTCCAAGTGAAACAGAAACACAAACCTACCATTGAGTATTTTGTAAATCTACCATTGAACTGTATCAATATATAATACTTAACAAGTACAGTAATAGCTCACTTAACTGCGATACGCTTTCACATTATTAACCAGTACAGTCATAGATCACTTAGTTGCGATTCGCATTTCACATTATTTATGTTTTTAATTTTCATTATCTGCTTTGTTCTTTCCATAGTTTTTATCTGTAACATCGCGTCAAGCGGATGGTTTAAGACCAGTTTGTTACTGCATGAGCTCCGCCTCGTGTGTCGGTGTAACATTCTCTAATATTTCAAACTTTGCCCTTTGTCGCTCTTTTGACATTGTGGCCATTTATAACCGTATAGTGACAGCTAAGTTTTTAAGTGAAGCGAAAAGTCGAACATTGTCACTTTTAACTCAAAAGCTAAAAATGATTAAGCTTACTCATACATGGCGAAGTGATTAGTGCACTGGTCTCTCATGGCGAAGATCGGGGGTTCGAATCCGGCCGGAGTCACCCCAGTCACCCAGCTGTAGAAATGGGTACCCGACTCCTTCTGGAGGTGGGGAAGGAAAGGCGGCCAGGTGTGATACTGACAACATCATCCTCTAGTGTGCTGACAAGTCAAGGAAAATATGGGCACTAACACCATATCCCTATGTGCCTCTAAGGCATGGGAGGATTACCTCTACCTTTTTTTTACCTTTACTCATACAGACATATGGAACTTCTAGATAGTTCAAAAGTGGAGTCATGTGCAACAGACAGCTGAGTTATGAAGGAGAAGTTCTAGAAGGAAGTTGTAAGTCATACTTCAGTGTAGGCTCAGAAGAGGGAGAATGTAGTGTATCATAAAATAATAATAATAATACATGAATGTGACTCGTTTTATTAAAGTTGTCTGGAACAGACCACCATATTTGAGAAATATGTCTGTGTTCATGTAACCAGCATCTGTGTAACCAATAAATTGTATGCATACTTTACTTTTGCATTACTTTTATTTTACAATTTACGTGTCACCTTGCAAATCATTAATAACGTGTAGTTCTTGACTACAGGAATATTTTATTTAATGAATATAAATTATGAAGGTTTTATGGCACTGTGATATTTCGTTGGTGGTCAGTAACTTACATGTAGTTAGAAAAGTAACTTACATGTAGTTAGAAAAGTAACTTACATGTAGTTAGAAAAGTAACTTACATGTAGTTAGAAAACTTACATGTAGTTAGAAAAGTAACTTACATGTAGTTAGAAAAGTAACTTACATGTAGTTAGAAAAGTAACTTACATGTAGTTAGAAAAGTAACTTACATGTAGTTAGAAAAGTAACTTACATGTAGTTAGAAAAGTGGTCTTTGGAAGCATAAAGGTTGGGAACCAGTGTGTGTTAGAAAGTTTGTCGTCTTCAGAGACCATGTCAGACAGAAGAAGACTGATGGCCTACTTTATGTGTCATACAGTATAGGTTGAGAGGTAAAACAACCATTGATGCGGATTTTGTCACTTGTACAATCAGCATCGACAGCAACTTCACCAAATCAAACACGAGTGCTACGGTATACATAGGATGGTCTCCTGAAATAGACATCCAGTTCACAAATGTCTCAGGACAAAATCCGCGTAAGTTTATGATTGCATTTGTAGGACTATGTAGTAAAAGTTAGACATGACCCTACTTGTGACAAAATATTTGACTTTTTTGAAAGCGAAAATACCTTTATTCATGTCATTAACGAACACGCAGTAGTAACGTTTCTGTTTGTTTTATTCATACAAAAGAATATTCGACTAAGAAATAGGAAAACAAAGGAAAGTCTAAATTTATATGTGGTACATAACAAATAAGAATTGAAGAAAGTGAGCGCTTAGCTGTGACTTGTATGAAGCTGTGCCTGAGAGTGCCTGGTGTGAAATATGGAACATTAAATGGAGAGTTCTGGGATATGATACCAATTTGACTGACTGCCAGTAAAGAATTGGTGGATAAAGGAGTTAGAAAGGAAAGGGAGGAATACAATAGTTGACGAACTAGGATAAAGGTTGGTATAACAGATGAATGTAACTGGGATATAGGTTCAGAGTGCTAGAAGATTAGATAGTAAATATTTATCAGTGTGCTAGAAGATTAGTAAATATTTATCAGATTGCCAGAAGGTTAGATAGTAAAGATTTATCAGAGTGACAGATTATCCTGAAAGAGTGTTTACAAATTTGTTTTTCTGCCTTTTTGATCTGTCGGTTTGTCCGGGCTTAGCAATACAGTTTCAGCGTAATGTTGCATATCTGTTTTTTTTTAATCCCCTGTTTGATATTTTTAGATATGAGTAAACACCCCTTTCCGATAATCTCTCACTCTGATAAATATTTACCATCTAACCTTCTAGTACTCTGATAAATATTTACCATCTAACCTTCTAGTACTCTGATAAATATTTACCATCTAACCTTCTAGTACTCTGATAAATATGTCTGTGTTCATGTAACCAGCATCTGTGTAACCAATAAATTGTATGCATACTTTACTTTTGCATTACTTTTATTTTACAATTTACGTGTCACCTTGCAAATCATTAATAACGTGTAGTTCTTGACTACAGGAATATTTTATTTAATGAATATAAATTATGAAGGTTTTATGGCACTGTGATATTTCGTTGGTGGTCAGTAACTTACATGTAGTTAGAAAAGTAACTTACATGTAGTTAGAAAAGTAACTTACATGTAGTTAGAAAAGTAACTTACATGTAGTTAGAAAAGTAACTTACATGTAGTTAGAAAAGTAACTTACATGTAGTTAGAAAAGTAACTTACATGTAGTTAGAAAAGTAACTTACATGTAGTTAGAAAAGTGGTCTTTGGAAGCAAAAAGGTTGGGAACCAGTGTGTGTTAGAAAGTTTGTCGTCTTCAGAGACCATGTCAGACAGAAGAAGATTGATGGCCTACTTTATGTGTCATACAGTATAGGTTGAGAGGTAAAACAACCATTGATGCGGATTTTGTCACTTGTACAATCAGCATCGACAGCAACTTCACCAAATCAAACACGAGTGCTACGGTATACATAGGATGGTCTCCTGAAATAGACATCCAGTTCACAAATGTCTCAGGACAAAATCCGCGTAAGTTTATGATTGCATTTGCAGGACTATGTAGTAAAAGTTAGACATGACCCTACTTGTGACAAAATATTTGACTTTTTTAAAAGCGAAAATACCTTTATTCATGTCATTAACGAACACGCAGTAGTAACGTTTCTGTTTGTTTTATTCATACAAAAACATATACGACTAAGAAATAGGAAATCAAAGGAAAGTCTAAATTTATATGTGGTACATAACAAATAAGAATTGAAGAAAGTGAGCGCTTAGCTGTGACTTGTATGAAGCTGTGCCCGAGAGTGCCTGTTGTGAAATATGGAACATTAAATGGAGAGTTCTGGGATATGATACCAATTTGACTGACTGCCAGTAAAGAATTGGTGGATAAAGGAGTTAGAAAGGAAAGGGAGGAATACAATAGTTGACGAACTAGGATAAAGGTTGGTATAACAGATGAATGTAACTGGGATATAGGTTCAGAGTGCTAGAAGATTAGACAGTAAATATTTATCAGTGTGCTAGAAGATTAGTAAATATTTATCAGATTGCCAGAAGGTTAGATAGTAAAGATGTATCAGAGTGACAGATTATCCTGAAAGAGTGTTTACAAAATTGTTTTTCTGCCTTTTTGATCTGTCGGTTTGTCCGGGCTTAGCAATACAGTTGCAGCGTAATGTTGCATATCTGTTTTATTTTTATCCCCTGTTTGATATTTTCAGATATGAGTAAACACCCCTTTCCGATAATCTCTCACTCTGATAAATATTTACCATCTAACCTTCTAGTACTCTGATAAATATTTACCATCTAACCTTCTAGTACTCTGATAAATATTTACCATCTAACCTTCTAGTACTCTGATAAATATTTACCATGTAAACTTCTAATACTCTGATAAATATTTACCATCTAACCTTCTAGTACTCTGATAAATATTTACCATCTAACTTTCTAGTACTCTGATAAATATTTACCATCTAACCTTCTAGTACTCTGATAAATATTTACCATCTAACCTTCTAGTACTCTGATAAATATTTACCATGTAAACTTCTAATACTCTGATAAATATTTACCATCTAACCTTCTAGTACTCTGATAAATATTTACCATCCAACCTTCTAGTACTCTGATAAATATTTACCATCTAAACTTCTAGTACTCTGATAAATATTTACCATCTAACCCTCTAGTACTCTGATAAATATTTACCATGTAAACTTCTAATACTCTGATAAATATTTACCATGTAAACTTCTGATACTCTGATAAATATTTACCATCCAACCCTCTAGTACTCTGATAAATATTTACCATCTAACCCTCTAGTACTCTGATAAATATTTACCATCTAACCCTCTAGTACTCTGATAAATATTTACCATCTAACCCTCTAGTACTCTGATAAATATTTACCATCTAACCCTCTAGTACTCTGATAAATATTTATCATCTAAACTTCTAATACTCTTCTAACCCTGGTCCTGTCACTGACAACAAAAGGCACACATGTCATATCTCTTCTACTTTAGCTTGAAACAGACATTCATGCGTGCCACCTTAGGAGTGACAACCACCTTTGGCTACAACCCATGGCGACAGCCAGTCCCTGTTCTTACCAACAATTCACTGTTTGAGTGCACTCTGACATAATGTACCTTAGAATTCGTTTTCACAAAAACTCCCATTATGACATTGTAAGCTTATAGCAGAACACCTTCATCTTCATAACAAGTTGTTGATCATAAATTTTTCTGTATACTTTATGTCTGAAACTATTTCATGTATTAGTTTTTGACAGTACATTTGATTTTAAAAAATGGAGGGGGTGGAGATGAGAGAGTTTAGTCTAGAGTTGGACTTTCTCACCGGAAAACCTCGGCGTGTTTTGGATATCAGTATATCCCCACCAGGTGAAAGGTGGTTGCCTATCTAGACTGCCCTGGTTCAGTGTCTCCGACTTCAGCTTTTTGTGGTCGTGGCCTCTACTTTTCCTGGTGGTGACCAGAACGGAGCCTTTGTCGGGGAGGACGAATCCTTGCTACAAGTGAGTTTCACCCCTGGGTTAAGCCGGTTTAGGCGTATTATCCCAGTATGGATGTATATAGGATGTGACCGACCTCTAGAGCGTAGGTACTGTGATATGCGTAGCCATCAAGTTTCACCCTTGGGTTAAGCCGGTTTAGGCATATAGACCCAGTATGGGTGTATATATGACGTGGTCGGCCTCTAGAGCAGAGGTGCCGTGATATGATTAGCCCTCACCACGACTCTACTACCCATACCTATTAGCTTTACTTAACCCTTTCCATCGCCTTTTTCAGAGCGGCGCAGCGCTACAACCCTAATCGCATTTTTCTTCATTGGCCAGGAGGAAATTCACCCTAGGCACGGCAGTCGAAGAATCTCGCCAGCAAAGTCTTAGGTTAACTCCTGGGTTAAGCCAGTTTAGGCATTCGAGCCTGTATGGGTGTATATAGGACGTGGTCAGCCTTTAGAGCAGAGGTGCCGTGATATGAGCAGCCCTGACCGCGAGACTACTGGCTACTTCATTTAATCCTATCCATCACCTTTTCCACGGCGGCGCGGCGCAGCAACCATAATCGCATTTTTCTTCATTGCCTGGGAGGAGTTTCACCCCACACACGGCAGCTGAAGAATCTTGCCAGTAGCGGGTTTGAAATCAAAGTTTTCCTTCTCCTAGATGAGCTACCAACCAAAACTAACGGGTCTCATCTACCTGAAGCGTCTGGTTTTCAGGCGCCAGATGTTCACCTTCGCTCCTTCTCCTGTCAGTTTAAACAGTTCCGCCACGAGAAGCGAGGAGCTGGACTTGGACTGTCAGAGGCTACTTGAGACGCAAACCATGGAGACATTTTATTGGAGTGGAGGGTGCATCCCCCCCCCCACCTCCGGCTATTGTAGTCCTTAGAACCGCAGACAGAACCAAATCTTAAGGACATACTCGCCCACAGCCACCTGAAGCGGAATCATGCATATGTTGGCACCAAAAAAATGTAACCGCCCTTACTGTGTTACCTGCCCTGAAGTCTGGGAAACGAAAATGATCACTTTTCCCAAAACTATCCTCACTCTCCATGAGGGATTCACATGCGTGTCCTGTAATTTGATATATGCAAATGTATGTAAAATATGCAGGATAACTTACACTTGTGAAACTGGTCTCAGATTAGGTGACAGCATGCAAAATCATCTGTACGATATCTCTCAGCATGCTTCGAACATAGCCCCTAATCACTCCACTAGGCCAAACCACAGAGGCAAATCTGATTATCTGGTAACATCCATCAAACAATTTCACGCAAATGACAGAAGACGTCTAGCTCTTGAGAACAGCTACATTCAACAATATGGGACACTGGAACGACATGGTTTGAACTCGCTATTCAGCTACACTTCACATTCCCCTCTTCCACAATCATAATCCCTCTGCACTAAGTTCCACTCCTTTCTCACTTGTAACACATAGTTAACCTCCTCACAGCTTCAGATTACAACCCCTCTACCCCAACTATAATCAGATATTCCAACTTCTCCCAGCTAGATTACCATTATATCACTATTTCCCCTTTCCACGGTTCCTTCTCAGTCAGTCAGTCATTTGCATGTCCCTTGCGGAACTTTGCGTCCCTAACAGCTCTCTTGTAGGCCTCTCGGTTGTAAGCAAGACGCCCTGCTGCTGATGCATCCACTTGCAGATTATCAACGAAGTCTTGCAGCCATCTTCACTTTGGTCTTCCTCTCTTTCTCTTTCCCAATACGTACCCCTCTAAGATAGTCTTCTGTAAATTATCATGACGTTTAATGTGTCCAAAATATTTAAGTTTCCTCTCTTTAATCCTCTTTACTAGCCAGCCTTCTTCAATATTAAGTTCTTGTAATATGGATATATTTGTTCTTTTTCGTGTCCATGATATTTGAAGGATTCTTCTGTAGCATTTATATTCAAAGGCATTTATGTGTTTCTCAGCTGTTTTGTTAAGAGTCTAGGTCTCACAGGCATATGTTGCGATGGGAAAGATGCATGCCCTTAAAGATCTTATTTTTGTAGTTCTGTTCGTTCCTCTCCACAGCTTCTTTAGTTATTTTACTTTCTGAAGAGCGATATATGTCCTCCTTTTAATTTCCCTCTTTATATCTCCATTATTATTAGTAATGATCCAAGATATTAAAGATTCTCCACCTCTTCCAGTTTTTCCTCACTGATACATATTTCAGATGTCTTATTTGTTTTGCCAGTTGTCATCAATTTAGTTTTCTTTGCATTAAGATAGAGGTTCTGCTCTTCGGTGTTCTTACGGACTGACATAATTAGTTTTTCCATTCCTTCTTTGTGTTGTGGACAGTAACACTGTGTCATCAGCATATCTAATCTCTGGTGTTTCATAACCTCCAATTGTTATGGCATCGTAATATTCTTTGTCTACATCTTCTCTAACATTCCTCATTATATTTTTCGTATACAAGTTAAATAAGTAAAGCAACAGTATGCACCTTTCACGGACCCCTTGTTTTATGTTTTCTTCTTCTTCTTCTTCTTCTTCGTTCGCATTGTCTGTCTATATCTGCAGTCCTGTTTCTTGGACAAATTTCACTGTTTTTTGTAACTCATGTCTATAGAGCTATAGAGCTTATCTTCTTTAGTGGTTTCACTGGGCTCGTCCACAGATTGAAAGGAATCAGTCTAATTATTTCTCAGTGTCTTGTTTTATGTCAAACCAAGTTGTTGTTTCACCATTTATTCTTACTGCCTAGATACAGCAGTGATGTTAATTGTATCAAATGTGTTGGAAATTCCATTTTTTCCATTATTTCCCAAAGTTTCTGGTGTTGTACACAGTCCAATGCCTTTTAATAGTCTATAAAGGCTAAATATATATTCACATTAAATTCTTTGCATTTCTCTATTATTAAATCTTATATTGAATATATGATCTCTTGGTCCTCTTCCTTGCCTAAAACCAGCTTGGACCATATTGACTTCTTTTCTATTTTCTTTTGAAGTCTACCCATTATGATTTTTAACAGAATATTTTACTGGCATGACTAATCAGGGCAACAGTTCTGTAGTTTGTGCATAATTTCAGGTTACCCTTTTTGACAGTTGTATGAATACAGTTCTTTTCCATTCTTTTGGCCAAATACCCCTGAATGCCATATGTTTTTATATAGTGCATTATAGATTCTTGTAATTCCTTTCCTCTTGCTTTAATAAGTTCATCTCATTACATACAGGTGATCTACCATTTTTCAGATTCTTTATTGCCCATACAACTTCTTCTTTTATCCGTTCAGGTTCTTTCTCCTCCAATAATAATTCACACTGTTGATTTCTGCTTTCACAATATTTTGTTTCATACATTCGTCTACAATATTCCTTCCGTCTTTCTAGAATTTCTTCTGTCTCTGTCAAGATATTCGTCATCTCGTCACAAATTAATCTTAGGTGTGACATTTCTCGTCAAGATTTCCATTATTTAAACATTTCACTATCTCTTCCACACTTCTGATGACCTTCAATTCTTTCACAACAATCTTATATGATTGTTTTTGTTTTTTTTATGTGTCTTTTCTCATGTTTCTTCGTACTTGTTTTGTTAAAGATTGATATTCTTCTTTGTTGTTGTTTGTCGTTTTCCATTTCGACTTCATTTCTCTACGTTGTTTTATCAGTTCTAGTGTACCTGCTGTAATCCAACCATTCTTTTGTGTTTTCTTTACTTGAACCATATCTTTAGCTGTTGTTATTAAGATATCTCTGGTCTGCATAGCTAATTCATCTGTTGTCATCTCCTCCTGTACTGCTATCAGGATTTCGAAACGGTTCTTCACTTCTATACCATATTGCTCTGGTATTTTTGTAAGATCAAAGCGGAGTGGTCTTGATCCAGTAACTGTCTTTTTTATCTTTATCTTCATGTCTGTTATTAATAACTCATGGTCCGTGTCACAATCAGCACCTGGTAAAGCTTTTGCTGACCTTATACTTGATCTCCATCTTCTTTGTACTAAAATGTAATCTGATTCTTGGTTTTCCCATCAGGTGATGTCCATATGTATAGTCTTCTTGAATATTGTCTAAAAAGTGTGTTAGCGATCATTAGCACATTTTCCACGCAAAACGTCGTTATGTTGTCACCTGCCTCGTTTCTATGTCCTTTACTGAATTTTCCGAAAAGATATACTTCGTTTTCTGCTCTTTCTGTACATTTTATATGTAGATTTTATGTACACTTTCTGTACATCTTTCTTTGCATTAAAATCGCCCATTATTAATATAATATCATTTTTCGTACCTGGTCTGTCGTCGTTTACAGTGTGTTATAAAAGTCTTCTACTTCCTCTTCTTCTGCGCTGATGTAGGTGCATATATCTGGATGATTGTTACATTTCTGTTATTGCCCATAAGTATGATAGTGAGAATTCTATGACTAACTGAACTACCTAGTAATGCTTTTGATGTTGATTTGTCCAAGTAAAAAGCCATTACATTCTTTCCTCCTAATTCTCCACCAGAGTATATAAAGATATCATCATTCTCGCTCTTGAAGTGTCCTGATCCTTTCCATCGATGTTCACAAATTCTCAAAATGTGTATCCCCGTTCTTTTCATCTCGTCACTTATTATTTGATACTTTCCCTCATAATACTTCTCACACTCCACGTTTCTATTCTTATTTTTCATTTTAGTTTGATGCAGGAGTTTTTCTTAGTAACACCGTCAGGATTTTGTCCGTCATCACAATTACTAGTACTGACCTCTGTGTAAACGTAGCTGGCTCTAAATCTACATTTTATGGATAGACTGGGAAGAAATCAACCCATCTGTTCAAGCATTCCCTTGGCATGTACTACCGTACTGCATGGCCAAGATCTCGCGACCCCCATGATCGCCAACCCAGATTCTCCAATCCAAGGATACTGCATGCCAGTTAATTCAGCATCTTACGCACATTTATACATCACATCAACATGAAATACGCAATACCAAGTCAGTAAACTAATTTACATCCATTTATTTAGCACTCCCTACATATATCATAGTGATACCATCACAGACATTACATACACAGGATAGCAACATGTATCATCACGATAATAACACGCATGACATGTATCATTAATGCACAATATTTAAGTATAACATGTATCATCAGTGGAATATATTAAAACATGACATGTGTCAGCAATGTAACATATTAACTCCTAAGGATAAACTAAAATATATGCATGCCTGATGCTGTCATGGGATCCCCTGGCCTCCATAAAGAATTTTCCACACGTTCATCTAGTTGTGCCATCGCATTTATCTAGTCGTGCCTACTGTTGCTCTTATGAGACTCTCATCTCCCTGGATCGTGATGTGCTACTGCACTTCTACACTATAGCAAACTGCTGCCACGCCCAATCCCCATACTACACACGATCTTCTGTTGTGCTAACGCACTGAAATACCACTACACATAATCTCCTGATGTGTGCTAACACACTGAAGCAACATCACTCCATTTCACCACATGCTGACGCACTATTCCTCATCCTTAGCGTTCCTAGATAAATATAGATCCTTCACTTCCGGGTCACGTGACGAGTGACTCTTCTCTCCAACTCTGTACACTAGTGGGAGACCCGATTGGCCTTTCACAGCTGTCTCATACTCTTCCCTAGTTTTAAAATTATATCTATCTGGCCTGGAGGACTCTCCATTAGATTTTTTTCCTATCTGACTTTGTATGTTGCTGTTTTGGTTTCTTGGTATGTTTACAGGAGGTAGTTTACCATTGCTTTTCTTTTACTAGACAGTGATCGTAGCTATTGTTCCTACATTGAGATCATCTGCCTACCATCATAGAATGGTGAGTGTAACCAACATTATCGGTCGGCTGCTCTCCCATTCTATCCACCACCTCCTCCCACGACTTCACGTCGCCCTGATCGAAGGCTATACAGGTACTCCACCAAGGGTGTCCCTTAAACTGATTGAGGTAAAGGGGCGTCTTACTTCTCTCTTGGTAGCGGATACCCCTAACCCGCTAACCGGGTAATCCTACAACACGTTTTATATACAGGCTAAAAGAGAGACGACTGCAGTAAAACTGGTTTAAATAAATAAAGTAGATAGAGTTGTATGGTGCAGTTTTACAAAGTGAGGAAAGAAAGTGAGTAAGGTGAGAGAAAAAACGAAAAGAAAGTATGAGAATGTATAAATGAAACACATACAACATCCGATATTTCGGCGTGAGCCTTATTCGAGGATACATACACAACGAGAAAATAAACGAAGAACTCATCTGAATGTGTCTTCCTCCAAGTTGAAAACAGAAGTGTGTGTAGTAGAAGGGAGAAGGAAAGACACACTGCCCATAACAAAAGATGCCCGATAGAGCCAATCGTAAAGAAGAGGTGGAGAGAGAGGAGGAGAACAAGTGGGAGAAAGGGGTGGGGGGAAGTCAATAGAAACATGATGGCCGCTAGAGGTGTCGTGGGGTGGGGGGAAGAGGGGAGGGAAAAGGGGACGCGGAGAGATAATGAATGAAGAATATAAACACCTGCAGGCAGAAAATGTGACACTGGTGAATATGACAAGACCCTATAGACACCAATATATTGGCAGAGAAGAAAATAGGGTGGTGGTAGCATAGAGAAAGAAAATAGAGTTTAAAAAAAGGAAAAAGGCCAGTGGAAAATTAAAGAAGTTACAGAAAGCTGAAGACATTGTTAATTCCAGCTGGGTGGAGACAGCCAGTCTGGAAAATAAGGCGCTGTTCTAGGACCCTCCGAGATCGTACATCAGCAGAACAAGAGCGGATCGCATTAACAGAATTGTCCTGTTTACCCCTGTGGTTGCTAAGGCAAAATTGTTTAGCCTCAGCTGTCCAGGCCCTCTTAGAAATATCATTGAGATGCTGGCGAAATCCATCTCCTAACCTTAAGCCAGTCTCCCCTATGTACTTCAAACCGCAACGTTTGCACATGATAGCATAAATAACATTACGTGAAGTACAGGTGAAACCCTCCTAAACTGATAACGTGGACTTTGGGAAGGAGATCTGGCTAGCCTCGACAACAAACGGACAAGTGTTACATCTACGGCGTCCGCAACGTCTGATACCATAAAAAGTGTCATCTGTCTTAAGATGACTACGAATTAAAAGGTCCCTGAGGTTCTTGTCACGTCTGTAGGCTACCAGTGAGAGTTTCCCAAAAAGTTCACGTGCCTCAGGCACGGTCTGGAGGAGATGGAGATGGCGAAACAGTATGTTTGTAACTGCCAAGCTATGAGGGTGGTACGTGAGTACTAGTTTCACTCTGTCCGAGTTACAGTGAGGTTTAGGGGTGAGGGCTTGTTGCCGCGATATATGGCTGATGCGGTTCCAAGATGACGAGAGAACATGTTCCGGATAGCCGCGTTGACCGATGAAATCTAGCATTTTATAGCCTTGATCCTGGAAATCCAAATCCTCATTGCACAAACGTCGCAACCTAAGCAGCTGGGAAAAAGGAATAGAGTCCTTGCACTATCTGGGATGGGCGGAAGAGTACAGGAGGTAGCTGTGAGAGTCTGTAGGTTTATAGTGGATAGAAGTAGTAAGCCCGGAAGGCCCGATAGTGACGGCAATGTCAAGAAAGTTAGCGGAAGTAGCAAATATATGGGAAGTGAAAGAAATGACAGGATTGTACTTCTTAACAAAACTGATAAAGTTGTTAAGGTCTTCCTCTGGCATTGATGTGACCCCAATGCCGTCATCTATGTAGCGTCTATAGAAGGCGGGAAAAGGGCCTCTAAAGGCTCTCAGAACCTTGTGTTCGAAGTGGCCCATGAACATACACGCGTAGCTGGGGCCCATCTTGGTACCCATGGCTACACCACTAATCTGGTCGAAGTAAAGGCCATTGAATTCAAAGGAATTGAGCTGGAGGACAAGTCGTGTAAGAGCAGAATAGTAGACATAGGAATAGAGGGATTGCGTCTTTTGTTCAGAAAGAACTTGACGGCCTGAAGTCCCTGATCATGCGGGATGGATGTGTATAAGGATACTACATCAAGGGTGAAGATACGGTAGGTGTGACCAGGCAGGAGTGTAAGGGTCTCAAAAGTAATGAGAGCATGATTGGTCTCCTTAAGATAAGTGGGCAGACTAGTGACCAGAGGTTGAAAGATGCTGTCAAGAAAGTCAGAGATTTGTTCCGTAGGGCAGGAATAAGCAGACACTATGGGCCTTCCTGGGTTGCCTGGTTTGTGAATCTTACGGAGTAGATAAAAGGATGGTTTCCCTAAGCAGCTGTCGCGGATGTGAAGAAGTGTACCCGTGGGAGAAAGACCAGTCTCGTGGATGAGTTCGTTGATCGTGTCACGAACACGGTGGTTGTTGGTCAGAGTCGGATCTTGAGGGGGAGAGACATAAAATTTAGTGTTGCTCAGCTGGCTCATGGCCTCCAGGATGTACAATTCCTTCTTCCAACAAACAATGGCCCCGCCCTTGTCTGCACTCTTGATCACGATATCCCCCCTGCGCTGGAGTTGAGAAAGTGCGCGCTGCTCCCCGGGGGTCAGGTTAGAGTGTCGTACACGGGAAAGGCGAAGATTGCGGATTTCGTAGAGAGTGTGATCAATGTAGAGGTCCAAGGCACGAGACGCTCCTGCTGAAGGTGTCCAGGTGGATGGTTGTTTGGAGAAGCGAGAGAAAGGGTCATCATCGGAGGTGGATTGGGATGATGAAGGTTGGGACGCGTCTTGGAAATGGAATTTTAAACGCAGTCTGCGATGGAAACGGTGGACATCTTGAAGGAGTGAGAACTGGTTAGCAGAAGGGCGGAGGGGAACAAACTGTAAACCTTTCCCCAGGACAAACAATTCATCAGCCGAAAGAGGAATGTCGGGAGGGATACAAACCACCTTAATGGGGGCAGAAGCGGTGGTGGGTCTGGGAGAGGCTATAGAGGGGCGGATACAGAAAGTTTCTGCTTTTTGAGAGAAGAAAGCTGCAGGTAGAACTGTCTGTTGGTGGAGTGAATAATCTCACGGATCAGGCGATAAATGAGGTAGTTATCATGTGTAACGTGGTGGAGACGGAGACCGCACTGTAGCTCGGACAGAGTGAAACTAGTACTCACATACCACCCTCATAGCTTGGCAGTTAAAAACATACTGTTTCGCCATCTCCATCTCCTCCAGACCGTGCCTGAGGCACGTGAACGTTTTGGGAAACTCTCACTGGTAGCCTACAGACGTGACAAGAACCTCAGGGACCTTTTAATTCGTAGTCATCTTAAGACAGATGACACTTTTTATGGTATCAGACGTTGCGGACGCCGTAGATGTAACACTTGTCCTTTTGTTGTCGAGGCTAGCCAGATCTCCTTCCCAAAGTCCACGTTATCAGTTTAGGAGGGTTTAACTTGTACTTCACGTAATGTTATTTATGTTATCATGTGCAAACGTTGCGGTTTGAAGTACATAGGGGAGACTGGCTTACAGTTAGGAGATCGATTTCGCCAGCATCTCAGTGATATTTCTAAGAGGGCCTTGACAGCTGAGGCTAAACATTTTTGCCTTAGCAACCACAGGGGTAAACAGGACAATTCTGTTAATGCGATCCGCTCTTGTTCTGCTGATGTACGATCTCAGAGGGTCCTAGAACAGCGCCTTATTTTCCAGACTGGCTGTCTCCACCCAGCTGGAATTAACAATGTCTTCAGCTTTCTGTAACTTCTTTATTTTTCCACTGGCCTTTTTTCCTTTTTTTAAACTCTATTTTCTTTCTCTATGCTACCACCACCCTATCTTCTTCTCTGCCAACATATTGGTGTCTATAGGGTCTTGTCATATAAACCAGTGTCACATTTTCTGCCTGCAGGTGTTTATGTTCTTCATTCATTATCTCTCCGCGTCCCCTTTTCCCTCCCCTCTTCCCCCCACCCCACGACACCTCTAGCGGCCATCATGTTTCTATTGACTTCCCCCCACCCCTTTCTCCCACTTGTTCTCCTCCTCTCTCTCCACCTCTTCTTTACGATTGGCTCTATCGGGCATCTTTTGTTATGGGCAGTGTGTCTTTCCTTCTCCCTTCTACTACACACACTTCTGTTTTCAACTTGGAGGAAGACACATTCAGATGAGTTCTTCGTTTATTTTCTCGTTGTGTATGTATCCTCGAATAAGGCTCACGCCGAAATATCGGATGTTGTATGTGTTTCATTTATACATTCTCATACTTTCTTTTCGTTTTTCTCTCACCTTACTCACTCCCTCCCTCACTTTGTAAAACTGCACCATACACCTGTATCTACTTTATATAAAGGCTGATCGTAAAGTCAGAAAAAGGTCAGCTCGTTCTCGCTCTGGGCCGGCTGCATGTTACACGTAATTAGGCAAAGTTACCTGGGATCTCTGGTCTCATTCTCGGTGGTTTGTACTGTACAAAGCTACCCCGGTTATCTGTACCCTCGGGGAATCTGCTTCCACCTAGTCAGCGTATGAGAGCCCAAACTGCTCTGTTTGACCTGATAAGACGAATTTAACACCGTCGTCCATAAAGTCCCGCATTTTTAAATAGAGAGTCAGTTCAATTCAATTCCCTTGCCTCAGACGAGTATTCACATTTTAGAGGCGACTACTTCAGTCTATTTCAGTTTAATCGCTTGATGATCGCGTTTTTCTAAGTTGAGTACGTGTTTAGAGAAGCTGGGGAAATACTCCAGTTTTTGTGCAGGAGATGTTCGCTGACAAATTTCCAGCTTCAACCTGACCCAGTAGTAAAACAGTAAACAATCTTATTAAATAATTTCCAGCTTCAGTCGTACCCAGTATAGCATGGCCCTGTAAGTAATGATTATAGTTATTATTATTGTTATTAATGAATATGATTATGAAATATGCTGTATATAAAATAGTAATATCGAATAACGACAGAGAAAATTAGGTAGGAAAAGGAAGAGAAAGGTATAAAACTTCAATGACACTAGAACAAGACGCGGACAAAAGTAAACAGTGGAAACAGTGAATAGAAAAAGTCTAGACTCAGTGCCTTTGACATATAGGAAATACAAAGGAAGGAGGCCAGAAAGTAGGATTGTCCAGTGAAAACAAAGCGGTGACTGGACGTTGACACGTGTAAACAAAATAGAAAAGACGAAAAGGCAGACACAATGAAAAGCGAGGACACAATAAAACCCCCGACATGAAAGAGCAAGACTTAGGTAAATAAAAATTGGATAGACGAAACTGACGCAGACTGACACGCGTTAGGACGTGATTGCACAAGGTTTTTAAATAAAGGAGTGACCAACTCGGCCAGCTGACCAATTGAATATTTAGAGGAGTGTATTATTGGACAGTTGATTTACCAGAGATAAGTAACGGGGCAGTTTGAATGACGGACAATCAGAATGCGCATGGAAACCAGTGGACATCTGAAGGGTGGAGCCAGAGTACTTGTTGGTTAATCCGTCAAGCTGCACTTGAAGATAAAAAAGGCGAGCGGAGAAACAGAAGAGAACCAAGAAGTACAGAAGTAGAAGAGAGAGGAGACAGAGGAGGGAGATCATCAGAACACCGTCGGTCCGGCAAGCAGCGACTGACCAGACCTGCAAGAAGGATGGTCAGTGCACGTGGACAGTCAAGAGTGAAGAAAGAAGGTCCGACCAGAACAGCCGAGAAGCCAACAGATGAGAGATGAGAACAGAAGTCCAGAAAAGAGGCAAGTAGACTTTGCTCGTTAGTACACTGCGATTGAGAGATGGCAGAGGAAGACCGTCAGAAGAAATTAGAAGACAGACAAGAGAAGAAAGAGGACGAGACGATATAAAATCAGAAGTAGTGTTAGACGGAAGATGGTTTTCAAGTGATTCAAGTGATTAAGAAGATTTGATACTTTTCGAACTTTGAGTACAGTGATTTTAGACGAGAAACTAGTTGACCACGTGTTGCAGATGTGATATAATACTGAGATAGGAAATGTTCTCATGTACAATACATCTTGATCTTATTAATCAGAATTAAATACTGCAGTGAACGTTTCATCGGACTTGCTCTGATCTAGTGAAGTGGTAATATTTGTGAAACCTGTGATGCGTTAATCAAAGAGCATCTTTAAGTTTCAATTCTATGATGTGGAACTATTCAGAAATTTATCATAGTTCACAATCTTCATTATTATACCAGTAGTAAAACAGTACACAATATTACTGAAAAATGTCCACCTTCAGCCGTAGCCAGAGGTAAAACAGTACACAATCTTATTGAAAAATGTCCACCTTCTGCGGTATCCAGTAGTAAAACAGTACACAATATTATTGAAAAATTTCAATCTTCAGCCGTAGCCAGTATTAAAACAATACACAATATTATTGAAAAAATTCTCAGGACGGGGTCAGTGCTCCATGCTTAGAGTTGTTGAAGGCCATCGGTACTTCAGGATGAGAAATTATCAGATATTTCAGATTCTTTGATTCAGAGCCGATTAAAATCACTGCGAAAGTTGGCACAAGAGCAAGGCATCGGGTTTACAACCACACATAAGGCAGTTCGAAGAGCCTTAAAGTTGTTCCCATATAAAGTTACAAAGGTGCAGCGATTGAAGACTTTCAATTCAAGCACCATGCCGCGTGGCGTAGGCGATCATTTTTCTCCACAATTCCCTGTCTTTAGAATTCATTATGAGATCCACCGGTGACTTTCTTCCTAGCCACAATGGCAGACCATCCAGTAACTTCGCTCTCTGTCTTCCTCTGTCTCTTCTTCCCTCAATTTTTCCACTTGCCACACTGTGTTCCAATTTTCCTCTCCTCAGGAAATGTCCTATAAATCTCGCTTGTCTGCCTCTGATCTTTGCTATAATTTGCCTTTTAACTCCAGCCTCACTTAAGACTTCTTCTTTGGTTTTCTTAATTGTCTTCACCATCCTTCTTATAAACCACATTTCCATGGCCTCCATTTCTCGCTGCACGCTCTTATTCATGGACCATGCTTCACACCCATAAAACAAAATTGGCTCGATGTAATATTTAAGTACTTGGAATCTTGTTTCTATTGATATGGATCTGTTGCACAAGATGTTTCTCATTGTCTGGAATGATGACTTGGCCTGAGCACATCTGCTTTTTATTTCGTTGTAACATTTTCCATCAGCTGTTATAATTGTTCCTAACTACTTGAATCTCTATCAATTTCTTTCAGTTCTGTGCCATCGATGGTAATACTACATTTTGGTGATATTCTTTTCTTTGAGATGACTGTCACTTTAGTCTTCTTTTTATTCAGGCTGAGAACTTTATTTTTACTTGCACGAACCACGATATCAGGAAGAGCCTGTAGCTCCCCTCCACTTTTAGCAATCAGAACTGTGTCCTATCTTAAGTTGTTACGGATGTACCCGCCAGTTGATATTCCAGATATGTTCTCTATATTTCTCATTATATTTTCGCTGTACAAGGAGAAGAGGTCAGGAGATAAAACATATCCTTGTCTCACTCCAAATTTTATGTCTTGGAATGCATCTATTTGGTTCTCAACCTTCATTGCTGCTGATTGCTGCGAATATATATTTTTGATAAATTTAAGATCTTTCCTGTCTATGTTGATGTCTTCCAGCATTCTTATAATTTCTGTGTGTCTCACTTTATCAAATGTTTTACAGTAGCTTATGAAGCGTAAGTATAGGTCCATCTTTACTTCTATTGATCTCTCCATCAATGTTCTTATTATATATATATAGCATTACTTATGCCTTTTCCTTCGACAAAGCCGCACTGCTCTTCAGCGATTTCTTGTTTTATTTTGTCCCTGACTCTTCTCGTGACAATACGAAGTAGGATTTTGGTAACATGGCTAATACGACTAATGGTTTGATGGTCTTCACATTCAACTGCACATTGTTTCTTTGGTAGGGCAATAAAAATTGATTGCAAAAGGTCTGATGGGACATAGTTACTGTTATAGATGTCATTCAGTAATCTGGTAATTATTTCTATGCCAACCTCTTCTATTGCTTCAAATTCTTCCTTGGTGCTATCTGGTCCTGGTGCTTTGCTTTTTTTTCATGTGTTTGATGGCTTCTTCCACTTCTGCTCTTAATATGTGAGGCACTTCATTATTATTTCGTATATCTATTTCGCTTCTGTTGTCCTCACAGAGTTCTCTAAAGTATTCACACCATCGTGCCATTATTTCATCTCTGTCCATTATTGTATGCCCCTCCTTTTTTTAAAAAAATAAACTTATTGGTCTTCCAGATAACAATTACAAATCATGTACAAACGACGTGAGTTGAGGATGATTGCCCGTGGAGTGAAATAATGAGATGGTGGGCTTTTACAAAACATGAGGTGATAGCGTGGAGTATGATAAAGTAAATACTTTGTACATAAAATGTTACATCAAATGTGTACAGTAATAGTATCACACACACGCTCATTCTCATATACACTCTCACAAAATACACACACACCCGCATACGTTTATGCTTGATACCGCCATGGCTGTGTAGTGGAGGTGACCAAAGTCGGAGTGTGTTATTGTTATCTCTAGTCAGGCTTCGCTGTTTGTGTCGTCTTATCTAAACATGGCTTTTGTTTTTTCCTAAACACCCCCTCGAGGGTAGAAGTGTCGCCTGGTCTGCTTGTCGCTTCCAAGGTAGACCTGTCTGACAGTCATTTGTCTGGTCAGGGTAATCCAGTCTTGCCACATTTGTTGAAAGTTCCATCATAACATGTATAAATGTGTACATAACAACTTACAAGAAGCGTCTCATTTAAATGGAATTATATATATATATACACACATACACACAATACATATATATATATATATATATGCATAGTTATGTACTAAAAAAGATGGTTGTAACTAAACATATAAACTTGTGATAAGAAGAGATGTTTTTTTCTAGAAATCTCTGACATAACATTCCAATGAAAGGATACATATTTGTATACAAGCATAGTTACAATCTAAAGGATGTTTTGAAACTAATACATAAAAGTTTGTGATGAAGTGAGGTGTATGTCAATGAGATACAATTTGATGGGAGTGTATTTCTAACCAATCATGTGACTTGTTTTGTGTCAGGGGATAGCGCGAATTACGCGCTCAAGTCGCCGGCATGTGAGCTAATCGCAGGTCAACCTAACCGGAATGCAATGAAAGGTTGTGTACCAGGTAAAACACACAGGGAACCGTGTCACGCCAAGGTCTTGCTGCAGTGTGTCGCATTGTTTTGGTGATTCTTGACCGTCAACTGAAAGAGGGGGAGGGCTGGAAGGACCACTTTTTTTTCCTCTAGATAACAATTACAAATCCTGTACAAATGACGTGAGTTGAGGATGATTGCCCGTGAATAATGAAATGGTGGGCTTTAACTAAACATGAGATGATAGTGATTCGTAGGATAGGTACATCTGAGTTTGACATTTGACCACAAATGGGGGGGGGGGGGGGAAGTTGTCAAAAACTAAAAACTAACTGAAATCCGTAACAATTTTTTTTTTGGAAGATGTACAGGAAAATTTCTTTTGTAAAAATTCTGTTTTCAAACATGGCCTAATTCCTGCATGACCAAACAAGATATATAAACTCTGCAAGGAGGATGATAGACTGGGTATAGCTGTCTGTTTCTGTTCTAGGGATGGTGTTCAACATGATTGCTCTATACATGTCTACTTTCTTTGTTGTTCTTGTTGTTATCTCTTGAGTCAACAGTTTTAAAGCTAAAGAAACAGTTTTGCACTCAAAGAAAATGTGTTCTTCTGTTTCTTGTGTGTTTGTTCTACATAGTCTACATCTGATCAGTCTGTTGAATCTGCGGGCGACTCCTTGTGTGGTCGGTGTTATGTTGGACAATAGTCTGTATGTTATCTCTCGTGCACTTGGCGTGATTCCTTTCTTGTGTAGGTTTTGAAATGATTGTGTGTAGTCAGTGATGAAGTATTTGTATCCTCTCTTTATTCTGTCCTGTAACGGTGGCTCCTGTTTCTTGACTAGATATTTGTAAATGCCTGATGTTTTCATGTGTATTAAATGTTCATGTCCAGTTACACTTTGTATGCATTGTCTGTAGAAGAGCGGTATAGTGCCAAAGTGATATGGGTGTGCGTTGTTTAATTTACAAAGTTTAATTAGCCTAAGCCCAACATAGTAGTGGGCTAGTGTATGTTTGTGTGGCTGTTGGATGATTTGTCCCACATATTTAATCCTGAGTGCCTGGATCTTTGTTGTTATGTCTTGTAGGGAGATGCCTCCTCTTTTTTGTCTTGCATCAAGGTTTTCCGTTGGATGCTGTGTACTGTGTGTTGGAAAATAAAGTCGCTAATCATTGAATTTATTTCTTTAAGTGACTGTTTAGGCAGGGGGAAGATGTTTGCGGTGTATATAAGCTGTGGTATGATGCAGGTGTTGACTGTCTAGGCAGGGGGAAGATGTTTGCGGTGTATATAAGCTGTGCTGTGATGCAGGTGTTGACTGTCTAGGCAGGGGGAAGATGTTTGCGGTGTATATAAGCTGTGCTGTGATGCAGGTGTTGACTGTCTAGGCAGGGGGAAGATGTTTGCGGTGTATATAAGCTGTGGTATGATGCAGGTGTTGACTGTCTAGGCAGGGGGAAGATGTTTGCGGTGTATATAAGCTGTGGTATGATGCAGGTGTTGACTGTCTAGGCAGGGGGAAGATGTTTGCGGTGTATATAAGCTGTGGTATGATGCAGGTGTTGACTGTCTAGGCAGGGGGAAGATGTTTGCGGTGTATATAAGCTGTGGTATGATGCAGGTGTTGACTGTCTAGGCAGGGGGAAGATGTTTGCGGTGTATATAAGCTGTGGTATGATGCAGATGTTGACTGTCTAGGCAGGGGGAAGATGTTTGCGGTGTATATAAGCTGTGGTATGATGCAGGTGTTGACTGTCTAGGCAGGGGGAAGATGTTTGCGGTGTATATAAGCTGTGGTATGATGCAGGTGTTGACTGTCTAGGCAGGGGGAAGATGTTTGCGGTGTATATAAGCTGTGGTATGATGCAGGTGTTGACTGTCTAGGCAGGGGGAAGATGTTTGCGGTGTATATAAGCTGTGGTATGATGCAGGTGTTGACTGTCTAGGCAGGGGGAAGATGTTTGAGGTGTATATAAGCTGTGGTATGATGCAGGTGTTGACTGTCTAGGCAGGGGGAAGATGTTTGCGGTGTATATAAGCTGTGGTATGATGCAGGTGTTGACTGTCTAGGCAGGGGGAAGATGTTTGCGGTGTATATAAGCTGTGGTATGATGCAGGTGTTGACTGTCTAGGCAGGGGGAAGATGTTTGCGGTGTATATAAGCTGTGGTATGATGCAGGTGTTGACTGTCTAGGCAGGGGGAAGATGTTTGAGGTGTATATAAGCTGTGGTATGATGCAGGTGTTGACTGTCTAGGCAGGGGGAAGATGTTTGCGGTGTATATAAGCTGTGGTATGATGCAGGTGTTGACTGTCTAGGCAGGGGGAAGATGTTTGCGGTGTATATAAGCTGTGGTATGATGCAGGTGTTGACTGTCTAGGCAGGGGGAAGATGTTTGAGGTGTATATAAGCTGTGGTATGATGCAGGTGTTGACTGTCTAGGCAGGGGGAAGATGTTTGCGGTGTATATAAGCTGTGGTATGATGCAGGTGTTGACTGTCTAGGCAGGGGGAAGATGTTTGCGGTGTATATAAGCTGTGGTATGATGCAGGTGTTGACTGTCTAGGCAGGGGGAAGATGTTTGCGGTGTATATAAGCTGTGGTATGATGCAGGTGTTGACTGTCTAGGCAGGGGGAAGATGTTTGAGGTGTATATAAGCTGTGGTATGATGCAGGTGTTGACTGTCTAGGCAGGGGGAAGATGTTTGCGGTGTATATAAGCTGTGGTATGATGCAGGTGTTGACTGTCTAGGCAGGGGGAAGATGTTTGCGGTGTTAGAATTACTAGATATAGATGAGAATTACTATATGTAGACGAGAATTACTTGATGTAGATGAGAAGTACCAGATGTAGATGAGAATTACTAGATATAGATGAAAGTTAGATATAGATGAAGATTAGATTGTTGTGAAAGAATAGAAGAACATCAGAAGTGTGGAAGAGATAGTGAAATGTTTAAAGAAATGAAGACATTGACGAGAAATGTCACACCTAAGCTAAATGTAATTTGTGATGAGATGGGGAATACCCTGACAGAGACAGAGGAAATTCTACAAAGATGGAAGGAATATTGCAAAAGAATGTACGAAACAACTGACTGTGGAAGCAGAAATCAACAGTGAGAGTTATTATTGGTGGAGAAAGTGCCCGAACCGACAATAGAAGTTTTATGTTCAATAAAGGATCTGAAAAATGGTAAATCACCAGGATGTGATGAGATAACAGCTGAATTTATTAAAGCAGGAGGAAAGGAGTGTGCAACAATCTATCATGCACTATGTAAAAAGATATGGCATTCAGGTATTTGGCCAAAAGAATGGAAAAGAACTGTATTCATACCACTGCCAAAAAAGGGTAACATGAAATTATGCACAAACTACAGAACCGTTGCCCTGATTAATCATGCCAGTAAAATTCTGTTAAAAATCATAATGGGTAGACTTCGAAAGAAAATAGAAGAAGAAGTTAATATGGTCCAAGCTGGTTTCAGGCAAGGAAGAGGATCAAGAGATCATATATTCAATATAAGATTAATAATAGAGAAATGCAGAGAGCTTAATGTAAATCTATATTTATCCTTTAGAGACTACTCAAAGGCATTTGATTGTGAACAACACCAGATACTTTGGGAAATAATGGAAAAAATGGGATTTCCAACACATTTGATGCAATTAACATCACTGCTGTATCTAGACCAACAAGCAGCAGTAAGAATAAATGGTGAAACAACAACTTGGTTTGACATAAAACAAGGGGTCCGTCAGGGGTGCATATTGTCACCCTACTTATTTAACTTGTATACTGAAAATATAATGAGGAATGTTAGAGAAGATGTAGACAAAGAATATTACGATGCCATAACAATTGGAGGTTATGAAATACCAGAGATTAGATATGCTGATGACACAGTATTAAGAAGTGTCCACAACACAAAAAGGAATGGAAAAACGAATTATGTCAGTCCATAAGAACAGCGAAGAGCAGAACCTCTATCTTAATGCAAAGAAAACTAAAGTGATGACAACTGACAAAACAAACAAGGCATCTGAAATATGTATCAATGAGGAAAAACTGGAAGAAGTGGAGAGTTTTGAATATCTTGGATCACTACTAACTAATAATGGAGATACAATGAGGGATATTAAAAGGATGACATCTATCGCTCTTCAGAAAGTAAAACAAATAAAGAATCTGTGGAGAGGAGCAGACAGAACCACAAAAATAAGATTTTTAAGGTCATGCATCTTTCCCATCGCAACATATGCCTGTGAGACCTGGACACTTAACAAAACAGCTGAGAAACACATAAGTGCCTTTGAATGTAAATGCTACAGAAGAGCTCTCCAAATATCGTGGACACAAAAAAGAACAAATATATCTATACTACAAGAGCTTAATATTGAAGAAGGCAGGCTAGTAAAGAGGATTAAAGAGAGAAACCTAAATATTTGGACACATTAAACGTCATGATAATTTAGAGAAGACCGTATTGGAAGGATACATAATGGGAAAAAGAAAAAGAGGAAGACCAAAACGAAGATGGCTGCAAGACATCGCTGACGATCTGGAAATGGATGCAACAGCAGCAGGCCATCTTTCTCACAACCGAGAGGCCTACAGGAGTGCTGTTTGGGAGGCAAAGTTCCGCAAGGGACATGCAAATAAATCTATGAATGAAGATGAAAATTACTATAGATGAGAATTACTAGATGTAGAAGAGAATTATTTGATGTAAATGAGAATTACCAGATGTAGATGAGAAGTACCAGATGTAGATGAGAATTACTAGATGTATATGAGAATTACTATATATAGATGAACGTTACCATAGATGAGAATTACTAGATGTAGAAGAGAATTATTTGATGTAAATGAGAATTACCAGATGTAGATGAGAAGTACCAGATGTAGATGAGAATTACTAGATGTATATGAGAATTACTATATATAGATGAACGTTACCATAGATGAGAATTACTAGATGTAGAAGAGAATTATTTGATGTAAATGAGAATTACCAGATGTAGATGAGAAGTACCAGATGTTGATAAGAATTACTAGATGTAGATGAGAATCGTCTCATCAAAGCAATTTTAAAAAATGTATCTTTCTTTGATCCAACAACATCGTGGCCTAATAACGAGGGTACTCTTCCTAGAGAGATGAAGGAAGGATGTTATATACTATCTTCCTAGAGAGATGAAAGAAGGATGTTATACTTTCTTCCTAGAGAGATGAAGGAAGGATGTTATACTATCTTCCTAGAGAGATGAAAGAAGGATGTTATACTATCTTCCTAGAGAGATGAAAGAAGGATGTTATACTATCTTCCTGGAGAGATGAAAGAAGGATGTTATACTATCTTCCTAGAGAGATGAAGGAAGGATGTTATACTATCTTCCTAGCGAGATGAAAGAAGGATGTTATACTATCTTCCTAGCGAGATGAAGGAAGGATGTTATACTATCTTCCTAGCGAGATGAAGGAAGGATGTTATACTATCTTCCGTGCTGTTTTGAATGACTTCACAATGAAGAAGTGCTGCACGGATATAACGGGCATCTATTGGGTATATATGGCTCACCTAGAGGATCTTGACTGTGCAGATAGCTCTTATCAGTGACAGTGTGAATATGATGTAAGAAAAAACAGATACCCTGTCTTCAAAGGCTAGTAGAATAGGAGCTGAAATTAACAAGGACAAAACGGAAATAATGAAATTTCCCGTCACTCAAGAAGGAGAAAAAAATAATTAGAAGCTGTTGCTTACCTCGGCAGCCATATAGACCGGGATGGTGACACCAAAAAAGGAGTTAGAAGTGCAAAGATGGCAGTAGCCTTTACAATTCTTGAGAAAACGTGGAAATCAAAAGTTATAAGCACGAAAACAAAGTTAAGATTATTCATCTCAAATGTAATATCAACTCTTATTTATGCATATGAAAGTTAGAAAAAAGAGGAAAAAAAAGAGAAAACAAATTATACTCATTTGAAAACAAATATCTAAGGAAAATACTCTGTATACCGTGGACTGAATTCAAGACAAACACAGAGATAAGGAAGGTGAGCACACAACAACCTGTCTGGTCAGTGATTAAAAAAAATTGACATACATCGGCCACGTGATGATAAGAAGCAATCAGAGAATTCCTAAAAAGCTATAAAATGATACTAACAGGACAAAAGGAAAGAGGCCGACATGTGAAACTCTAAAGAGAACATTGTTGAGAGAGGCTAAATTAGTGGGCCTAAGATCCTTGACAAGGTTGAAATACTGGCCAAAAAAAAAAAAACTACAGTGCGAGCCCGTGTGACGTTTTAGGGCACGAGAATGATGTAGGATGTACAGTATTAGAAAATGAGGAGCTAAATTATATAAATAATTATTTTTAAATCCTAGATAGGAGCGAGGATATGATGATTAGACTTCAACATGTACGGTAATATATGTATTGTATGGAAGTACACTAGTGCGAAAGAAATAGACAAAAATGATAGTAAGTTATAGATAAAAAAAGCTTTCAGAGGAAGATAGAAAGACAAGCTATAAAAGCAAAACTATACTGTACTTAAAAGTCTTATATTTGTAGAATATCATGGATTCTCTCTCTCTCTCTCTCTCTCTCTCTCCCCCTCTCTCTCTCTCTCTCTCTCTGAACCTTAGGTGCCCAGGGCACATGGGGCTTCGGCAAGGGTTTTCCACAAATGCCTGTCCTTCGCCTTTTTTTCTGCTCTTGCCCAGGTGAGCCCTCTATTGCTCAACATCCTTTCTGTTGTTCTTCTCCATGTCTCTTTTGGTCTACCCCTACTTCTGTTCCCCTGTGGTGTCCATCTTAGTGCTATTTTTTTGGTAGTGAGTAGTCAGTCATTCGGAGCACATGTCCCAACCATCGCTGGCGTCTTTCCTCAATAATTGTTGTCAGTGGTTTCATCTGCATTTCTGCTAATAAGATGTTATTTCTTATGGTGTTTGGCCAAAATATTTTTCTAATTCATGGACTAATAATACAATAATACAGGTACAGAGAGTATAAACGTGTAGATAGTCCTAAATAAAGAAAAATAATGAAATGTAGTGACACCATTTACTTCTGGTTTATTTCTTTACAATAATGTACAGTCAGTCAGTCAGTCAGTCAATCAGTCAGTCATTTGCATGTCCCTTGCAGAACTTTGCCTCCCTAACAGCTCTCATGTAGGCTTCACGGTTGTAAGCAAGATGTCCTGCTGAAATGCACCCATTTGCAAATTATCAACGATGTCTTGTAGCCATCTTCGCCTTGGTCTTTCTCTCTTTCTTTTTTCCATTATGTACCCTTCCAAGACGGTCTTCTCTAGATTACCATGACGTTTAATGTGGCCAAAATATTTAAGTTTTCTTTGTTTAATACGCTTTACTAACCAGCCTTCTTCAATATTAAGTTCTTGTAGTATGGATATATTTGTTCTTTTTTTTGTGTCCTTGATATTTGATGAACTCTTCTGTAGGATTTACATTGAAAGGCATTTATGTGTTTCTCAGCTGTTTTGTTAAGTGTCTAGGTCTCACAGGCATATGTTGCGATGGGAAAGATGCATGCCTTTATAAATCTTATTTTTGTAGTTCTGTCTGCTCCTCTCCACAAATTCTTTATTTGTTTTACTTTCTGAAGAGCGATAGATGTCCTCCTTTTAATTTCCCCTCATTGTATCTTTATTATTACAATGTATAGTGTTTAATGTAAAAGCCATGAAAAGGAAAATGTTTTTGCATTATATTATGGATACGGTAAAGCTAAAGACAGTCCAATGGCAAATGCCGTAGGGGAAGAAGCGTTAGAGACTTCATTATGCTGGGCCATCAGCGTATGAGGTAGGGTGACCAGTTCCTTTCCTCGCTGCTCTTTCCTTCCCAGATTTTCTCTGGTGCCCATTTTACGAGGCTGGGTCGGCCTCGGGGCCGTACAGGTCGGAAAATAAAATCCAGCTCAGCTGGGGATTCTAACCCTCGACCATTCGGTTGCTAGACGAGTGCCGTAACCACTACGCAAGCCAGTCCCCCTATTATGGGTATAATGATATAATTCAAAGCAGAGAAAAGGTAGATGAATGAACAACAACCTATCTCACTAGTAATCATAAAAAAGAGACTGACAAGTATCGGCCACGCAATGAAACAATCAGAGAATCCCAAAACCTATCAAGTGGAACACATCAGTCCGAAGAATAAGAGGTAGGTCAGATGGAACTCTAAAGAGGACATTGTTAAGAGGGCAAATTAGTACCCATAAAATCCCTTGATGAGGTTGAAAAGATCGCCGAAAACATGAAAACTTGGCGAACTACTATGCTAGCCCTATGTGACGTTTAACGAAACCGGAATGACGTAAGATGTAAGATAATAATCTAAAGAGAGAGAGTATTTCCAGCATAATTAGTTAAATGCTTTTAAATCATTATTTTATACAGAAGCTACTTTTGTAGTTTACTTAAAACAATCCCGCATCTGTACTTCACAACTCTCAAATATAAATTGTATGTTTTATTACAGGAGTTGTACGTTTCAGTGCAAATGGGGCAAGGTCTATCTTCATTAAACCAGGAGAAGACGTCAGCTTTGAGTGTAAGGTGTACGGGAACCCGACAGCTGTGGCCGTGTTGGTCGGGACTGGGTTAGGAAGAATCCAAGAAGAAAGATCTGACACTGATCTTTTACTGACTACCCTCGCTAAAGTTCAGTGTGAGGACTCGGGCAGGTACACGTGTAAGGGGGTCAGTGGATTTGGTTCTACACCTGGAGATCGTCAGGCACACGTGGACCTCAATGTAAAGTGTAAGTTTATCATTTCCTACTGATTCAGAACTTACTGTGTGGCTCATTATTTTTGTCAGCTGCTGTAACTATTCACGGAATTTCGAACTTGTTTTTGACATAAAGATCGGGCTAATTCTTAGTATGTCAAACTCTGCCGTTCATTCTCTGGTCACAAGAAAGAAAAAGATTTGAAATCAACAACGACGAGGAGAAAGTCAACATCGATCTGACGGCCCTGCAGAAGACAAAAAAAAAAAGGAATGTCACTTTTTATAACAAGACAGAAACTACAGAAAGACAACCACTACACGTCAGCAAGGATCGGAAATTGTAATCATCATCATCATCATCGTCATCGTCATCGTCTTCTTCGTCGTCGTCGTCGACGTCGTAGTGGTCTTTCATTGTCTCAGAGACTGATTGATTATAAGTAGCACCCATCCTACTTTATTTCTGGCTTTCCCGGTACACCTGATCAATTTTCATCCCATAATTTTGATATCACTGATTTGTATTTTGCTGCACTTTGTTAGTACCCCTTTAAAAACGTATACCAGAACAATCTAAATTTAGAAGAATTGTAATGAAAAATTTAGAAGAGATGTAATGAAAAATTGAGAAGAGATGTAATGAAAAATTTAGAAGAAAAATAATGAAAAATTGAGAAGAGATGTAATGAAAAATTGAGAAGAAAAATAATGAAAAATTGAGAACAGACGTAATGAAAAATTTAGAAGAAAAATAATGAAAAATTGAGAAGAGGTGTAATGAAAAATGTAGAAGAAAAATAATGAAAAATTGAGAAGAGATATAATGAAAAATGTAAGAACCAAGAAAAACACTGTAAGAACACCAGAAGGTGAAGGTCATGATCATCACGTGACCTTCTCATACCGCCAGAGACAATGTCGCTCTGTCTTCTACCACCTTTGATATTCCAATAAATTCAGATTCTCTTGAGCTTCTCTTTTAATCTGCTCAATCCGCTGAGGTTTTTGTTTCTCCCTGGGCTTTCTTTTTCTTGTTCTCTTCAGTTTTCCTGTTGTTACCAGGTTCTCTAACTTTTGTCTTCTTATAATGTGACCGTAAGTATTTTTTTTACGATCTCAACAAACTTTTGTCTTCTCATAATTTGTCCTTAACTATCTTTTCTTACCATCTCAACTAGACAACTTTCAGCTAGACTAATTTCACTTGTTCTTCAACTTGTCTGAGGACTTAATTCTTAAACAAAGAAAATAATGAAATTAAAATCATAACTAAGGAAAGATATGTAATATTTGTAATATTTTCTCTTTCATATGTAAACAATTTCACTGCTGTTGATGTGCTTTTTATACTCTAAACATCACTGGGTCATGATAACCATAGACATTTGACAACCATCAGATTTAAATCCAGTTTTATTGTGTGTATGTGTGTATGGAGATGTGGGACTGGGAAACATACCACTCTGATGAAATATTTCACTACCAGACGTATTATCCGTCCATCCTTCCATATTCTTGGACGGCCATCAACCAGTCATTCACTGCCCAGCACACCTTGAGGGAAACAACAGCGCAGACATTTCTCAGTTTCCGTCCGTCTTTCTATGGCATCTCAGCTCTTCTGTTCGGCGTCCATCCTGTCTTCTACAGTTACAAGACATCTGCTTTTCAGTATTTTAAGTGTATGTATCGTGGTCATTGTTAGAGATGTCTTTCCAGAGAAACTGACTGATCTATTTTTAGATCTTTTTTTCCCTATAACCATGGATAAAATTATACTGCATTTGTTTAGCCTACTATTAAAAAGGTAAAATTCCCGTTTCCATGGCATTAAGTCATACTGGGGATATGGTGTTAAGCCAGTATTTCCACGACCTTTGACACATGAAAGTGTCACGTGGTCAATGCCACACCTGGCCGCATTTACCTTCCCAGATTTCTCTGTTACCATTTTTTTAGGTCGACCCTGGGGCTTTTACACACCATTATTTTTACACACCATTCCTTTTACACACCATTATTTTTACACACCATTCCTTTTACACACCATATTTTTACACACCGTTCTTTTTACATACCATTGCAGTGGAAAAATAAGTTTTCAAGTCACCTTTCACTTATTAATGATTCTTATCCGTCTAACATCCATCCTTTTCTTCACCACTTGATAACAACAACAGACTGTCCAAATATATCTCTAAAAATTTTGTTTCTGCCTTGAAAATTTGATATTTTCATTTATTTGATTATATACTCTGGCATATTGTTATTCTGTTCTCACTTAGCGAGAATATATTTTTTTTTCTTGGCTGATATACTTCCAGGCCAGGCATCTTGCTGACCACATCACCCTCCATTGTGCTGACAGGTCAAGGAAAATATGGGCACTAACACCGTATCCCTATGTGCCTCTAAGGGATGATATGATTAGATTTACCTTTAATATACTTCCAGGCCCGCCTGCTGTCAGATCTCACGTGCCCAGTGATAGTAACCGGAAGTTCAAATTTGACCCTGGGAGCAACATCCTGGTAACACTGGAAGTCTACGGGTACCCAGTTCCTACAGACTTTGGTCTACAACTAGGTCAAGGTTCATCATCTTCTGAGGTGGACAAGGACCAGTACTCCGTCTCGTCTGTAGAGCTGAATCCGTCCCTTGCTTTGCTCACTTTGATCATCTTCAGTAGAGACAATGGAGGACCTGAAACTTACGTGTTCAGGATATCAAACGGTGCAAACAGTAGCCTGGATTTTCAGTTTGAGGCTGGGAAATTTGAAACAGGTACAGTAACCCGTGCAGGTGCAGGTGCAGGTGAGTATCACTGATTCAACAAGGAGGGTAATATTTGCGCTGTATGGAAACACAGCAGGAGGAAAGAAGTAGATAAAAAGTATAGAAAACTGTAGATAGAGAAAGTTGTCAGGGACAGATAGAAGAACAAGTACTCAACGAAATATTGCCCTCTACAGTCCTTAAAGACGTTATATCTGTATAATGTCACGGTCTTACAATAATACAGGTGCATAAAAGTAGAAACCTCCAGATGGTCATAAACATAGTGAGACAATGAAATATAAAGACAGACATTACTAATAGTTTATTTCTTTATACCAATATATATAGTGTTTAATGTAAAAGCCAAGTGAAGAAACATGTTTCTGCTTTATACAATGTCTATAATGATCTAATGAGAGAGCATTTACTATGTGTTCAATGCATTTTTTTTTTATCTCAGATGATTTTAAATGAATATTTTAAGCAGAAACATAACAGATTTTTTACATTCGTTATGCTCCTAAATCAATCCTGCATCTACGCTTCAAGATTCTCACATGTAAATTGTATGTTTTTACTCCAGGATTTGTGCGTTTCAATGTGAATGGGTCAAAGTCTGTCATCGCTGAGCCAGGAGAAGACGTCAGCTTTGAGTGTAAGGTGTACGGGAACCCGACAGCTGTGGCCGTGTTGGTCGGGACTGGGTTAGGAAGAATCCAAGAAGAAAGATCTGACACTGATCTTTTACTGACTACCCTCGCTAAAGTTCAGTGTGAGGACTCGGGCAGGTACACGTGTAAGGGGGTCAGTGGATTTGGTTCTACACCTGGAGATAGTCAGGCACACGTGGACCTCAATGTAAGGTGTAAGTTTATCATTTCTTATTGATTCAGAACTAACTGTGAACTTTATATAAAACCTCTCATTACTTTTGTCAGTAGCTGTAAAATATTCACGTAATTTCGAAGTTACTTTTGACATAAAGATCTGGCTAATTCTTATTACTTAAACATTGTCATTCTCTGAACAAGAGACCTGGACAAGTATCTGAGATCAACAACGATGAAGATAAAGTCAACATCGATCTGGTGGTCCAGCAAAGAAAATTAACTTCACTTTTTATCAGAAAACAGGTTCTAAGGACTGCTATTGTCGGAGGTGGGGTGGAGTATTTGATTTCTACTCCAACGGCGTGCGTCTCAAACAGCCTCTGGCGGTCAAGTCCAGCTCCTGGCCTTCCCGTGGCAGAACTGTTTAAACTGACAGGAGAAGGGGCGAGGGCGAATATCTGGCGCCTGAAAACCAGATACTTAGGGTAGATGAGTGGCACGTTTGGTAGCTCATCTACCGCTGTTGGCGATATTCTTCGGCTGCCGTGCGTGGAGCGGTGCTCCTCCCGGCCAACGAAGAAAGGTGCAAATTGGGTTGCCGCGCAGCACCACTGCGGAAAAGGTGATAGAAAGGATAAAGCGAAGCAAACAGTCAAATCACGGCACCTCTGGTCTGGAGGTCGGCCACGTTCTGAGTGCAGTCATATCGGGTGAAATGCATGAACCGGCTTGTCCCAGACGTTAAGACACACCTCTGGTCTGGAGGTCGGCCACGTTCTGAGTGCAGTCATATCGGGTGAAATGCATGAACCGGCTTGTCCCAGACGTTAAGACACTGCTGGCGAGACTTTTCGAATGCCGCGCGTGGAGTGAAGCTCCTCCCGGTCAAGGAAGAAAATGAGGAAAAGAAATAAAGGTTGCTGTGCGGTGCCGATGTGAAAAGGTGGTAGAAAGGATAAAGTGAAGTTTAATCGGTATGTCCAATAGTATCGCAGACATGCCACGGCACCTCTGCTCTAGAGGCCAACCACGTCTGAAATACACCAAAACCGGTGAAATATGCCTAAACCGGCACACACCAAGGGTGGAACCTGATGACTAGGCATGTCATGCCACGTCCGGTCTAGACGTCAGTCACGCCTGGTATACACCCATACTGGTGAATTTTGCCTAAACCGGCTTAAACCAGGGGTGAATCTTGAAGGCTATGCATGTCACAGTACCTCTGCTATAGAGGTTTGTCACGTCCCAAACACGCCCATACTGGGATAATATGCCTGAACCGGCTCAACCCAGGGGTGGAAGTCACTAGTGGCGAGGATTCGTCCTCCTGGACAAAAGCTCCATCCTGGTCACAACTAGGAAGGGTAGCGGCCACGACCACAAAATGCTGAAGTCGGAGACACTGGACCAGGGCAGTCTAGATAGGCAACCACCTCTCACCCGGCGGGGATGTTTGCGTATCCTAATCACGCTGAGGTTTTCCGGTGAGAAAGTCCAACTCTGGACTGGATGGGCAACCACCTCTCACCTGGCGGTGATACACGGGTATCTGAAAATACGTCGAGGTTTTCCGATGAGAAAGGTCCAACTCTAGCCTGGGTGGGCTACCACCTCTCACCCAGCAGGGATGCACTGATATCCTAAACACGTCGAGGTCTTCCGGTGAGAAAGTCCAACTCTAGACTAAACTGGTGCAACGAAAACCACGGTGTCTGCTTCAAAGACCCACCAAGAATACAGGTTAAAGCACTGCGATACTCTGAACCCCTTGTGGTCCTCTCGTTGACCACGGGACCTAACGAGGACCACAGGCGTAAATTCAGTAGGATCACAGTGCGGTTTTGGTGGTAGAAGCGAACGAAGAAGAAGAAGAAGAAGATCAGAAAACAGAAACTACAGAAAAACTATCTGCACAGGTCAGCAGGGACCTGAAATTATCATCATCATCTCCCAATGATGGAAGTTCTGTAAGAACATACATTTTTATGTTCGGTAGAAGCAGACATTGTTGCATGTCTGGTGGCTGCGTTTAACTAAAGAAATGAGTGAAGACAAGGACAGTAACTGATGGTAAGACTGCTAACAGAAACAGTTTAGTAACACAGCGTTATAAAAATCATCACCATCATCTTGTGTCCCTTTCCCAGAGACTGATTGATTACATGAATGGTACGTTCATCTTACTCTGCCTCTTGATTTTACGATACAAATGATCGAGCTCACTCAAGTTCTCGAGATTTCCCCTAAGGTGAGATTTGAATTCTAATTTTTTGCTTTCTAACGATGAAGTCTCAGAGACGTTGGAGAACAATGGAAACAACTTTAAATCTTAAGCCACAGAAGACAACAGAGATCTTCGTAACCACTGGAGAACTGAAGTAAATAAGACAAAGAAAGAAGGCAGCAGTTAGAGATCTTCGTAACCACTGGAGAACTGAAGTAAATAAGACAAAGAAAGAAGGCAACAGAGATCTTCGTAACCACTGGAAAACTGAAGTAAATAAGACAAAGAAAGAAGATAACAGAGATCTTCGTACCAATGGAGAACTGAAGTAAATAAGACAAAGAAAGAAGGCAACAGAGATCTTCGTAACCACTGGAAAACTAAAGTAAATAAGACAAAAAAGAAGGCAACAGAGATCTTCGTAACCACTGGAGAACTGAAGTAAATAAGACAAAGAAAGAAGGCAACAGAGATCTTCGTAACCACTGGAAAACTAAAGTAAATAAGACAAAGAAAGAAGGCAGCAGTTAGAGATCTTCGTAACCACTGGAAAACTAAAGTAAATAAGACAAAGAAAGAAGGCAGCAGTTAGAGATCTTCGTAACCACTTTAAAACTAAAGTAAATAAGACAAAGAAACAAGGCAGCAGTTAGAGATCTTCGTAACCACTGGAAAACTAAAGTAAATAAGACAAAGAAAGAAAGCAGCAGTTAGAGATCTTCGTACCACTGGAAAACTAAAGTAAATAAGACAAAGAAGAAGGCAGCAGTTAGAGATCTTCGTAACCACTGGAAAACTAAAGTAAATAAGACAAAGAAAGAAAGCAGCAGTTAGAGATCTTCGTAACCACTGGAAAACTAAAGTAAATAAGACAAGGAAAGAAAGCAACAGAGATCTTCGTAACCACTGGAAAACTAAAGTAATAAGACAAAGAAAGAAGGCAACAGAGATCTTCGTAACCACTGGAAAACTAAGTAAATAAGACAAAGAAAGAAGGCAACAGAGATCTTCGTAACCACTGGAAAACTAAAGTAAATAAGACAAAAAAGAAGGCAACAGAGATCTTCGTAACCACTGGAGAACTGAAGTAAATAAGACAAAGAAAGAAGGCAACAGAGATCTTCGTAACCACTGGAAAACTAAAGTAAATAAGACAAAGAAAGAAGGCAGCAGTTAGAGATCTTCGTAACCACTGGAAAACTAAAGTAAATAAGACAAAGAAAGAAGGCAGCAGTTAGAGATCTTCGTAACCACTTTAAAACTAAAGTAAATAAGACAAAGAAACAAGGCAGCAGTTAGAGATCTTCGTAACCACTGGAAAACTAAAGTAAATAAGACAAAGAAAGAAGGCAGCAGTTAGAGATCTTCGTAACCACTGGAAAACTAAAGTAAATAAGACAAAGAAAGAAGGCAACAGAGATCTTCGTAACCACTGGAAAACTAAAGTAAATAAGACAAAGAAAGAAGGCAACAGAGATCTTCGTAACCACTGGAAAACTAAAGTAAATAAGACAAAGAAAGAAGGCAACAGAGATCTTCGTAACCACTGGAAAACTAAAGTAAATAAGACAAAGAAAGAAGGCAACAGAGATCTTCGTAACCACTGGAAAACTAAAGTAAATAAGACAAAGAAAGAAGGCAACAGAGATCTTCGTAACCACCGGAAAACTAAAGTAAATAAGACAAAGACAAAAAGCCGAGAAAACAAAAACACACACATACAAAAACCGGTGAACTTACAAGATTAAAAGAAGGGAATAACAGGATTTGAAATGACTGGAATATCAGAGATCACCTAAGCCAGCGCTATGAGGCAAGAAACACAATGATCATGAATTCCACCTAACGCTTTTACAATATTTGTCCTAATTCTTACATTATCCATCAGCTGTCCTCTAAATCCGGGACAACTCGTAGGCGGAGAATGAACTAAGCATATTTCATCACCTTTTACGGTCAGAACAGGAATGTTTGTTTTCTTTTCTCGTTTAAGCCTTTCTCGCCCGCTTCATCCCTGGTCATCTGTCCTGATCTCTTTCTTCTACGCCATCACGCTTTTTTTTTGTTAATGATGGTTTCAGACTTCCCTACAAGGGCAGTTTAGTATAATTAAATTGGGGAGCATCCGAAGGATATTAATCGGATGACATTTATGGGGAGCATCTGAAGGATATTAAACGAATTTAACTTCCCTCTGATGTCATGAGCAGGGGGCATCGCCCCCCCCCCCCCTTTTCAGCGCTAGACGAGGAGCTTGTGGAGATGTGGCAGAAGAGAATCTGTATTTTCTTTAGTACTTCCGCAGGAAAGTTATCTTTGATTGTTGCTTTTCTCTTTGAGTTTGTTAATCCAGATTTAAGCCAGGGTCAAGAGTAGAGTTAGCCAGAACCATACGTTGAATAAGCCAGGGTCAAGAGTGCATTCAAGCCATGATCGAGATTTGAGACTCTTTCCGTGCGTATGGTCGATATAGTGACACCGGAAGTGTCCCTAAATTACCGTATGGTCGCTTTAGTGACATTGTTTGTTTCATTAAAACAAGCGATGTAACATTTAGATTGTACATATTTCGTCCCCGAATCCGGTGACACTTTCAAAATGGCGAATGCGTGCCTAGTTACGAGCGATGCTGAGCGAGAAAAAGGACGCGAAGCATGGACATTTTTCAATTTTTGACGATGTAGATAGAAAAAGGACATAGCCTATAGCCACCCCGCTGCTCTTGAATGTTTTCTAAGTAGATTTAGACATATTTAGACGACTGGAGAAGTAGTTAGGAGTAGTTAGGAGGTTATTTTAGACATTCATTCAGCGAAAATGCAATATGAAGTCACAATACGAGATCGACAAGTAGATCTACACATCTCAGATGGTAAGTAGCCGATGGTGAGCTGGCCACAATCAGTGTCTAAAAACATCACATTACTTCTTTTTTTCCTAAAAAACTCTGCATTTATGAAATTTTCATTCATTTAGCTATACTTTGAAACATATTAAGTATACGGAAGCACATGGAAATACTGTTTTCCATTCCGTTTTACAACTAGACCCCCTTACAGACAAGACCCGCGTTTTTACTCCCGCACCCCACGACACGTCCGTGGTTCTTCTAACGCACGGAAAGAGCAAAGTTTTCTTTCTTGGTTGGTCTGCTTATTATTCTTGTAATTGTATGGCTGACTTTGGTAGAACTGTTGTGGTCTTGTCATAGAGATTGGCCAATCTATGTTTGTCATATATATATATATATATATGAAGAAAATTGTACTACATCTGTTGTACCTACTGTCATAGTAACAATAAACCTAGTAATCGTTCAGTTCTTAGTGTCTTATCTGTCTAACAAGCTTCTTTTATCCCATGATAAGACGTATCATACAACCAATAAATATATCATTGAAATGTTTCTGCCATGAAAATATGATATCTTCACATATTTGTTCTTTGACATTTGTGTTAATTTGCTCTTTCGTATCAATAATAAATTTTTAACATGTTCTTGACCTTTTAAATTTTAAAACATTGACTTCCAGGCCCGCCTGCTGTCAGATCTCATGTTCCCAGTGATATTAACCGGAAGTTCAACTTTGACCCCGAGAGTAACATCCAGGTAACACTGGAAGTCTACGGGTACCCAGTTCCTACAGACTTTGGTCTACAACTAGGTCAAGGTTCATCATCTTCTGAGGTGGACAAGGACCAGTACTCCGTCTCGTCTGTAGAGCTGAATCCGTCCCTTGCTGTGCTCACTTTGATCATCTTCAGTAGAGACAATGGAGGACCTGAAACTTACGTGTTCAGGATATCAAACGGTGCAAACAGTAGCCTGGATTTTCAGTTTGAGGCAGGGAAATCTAAAATAGGTACAGGAAATAATATTTTTGTGCACAAATATAAATTATGAGTGTGATAATAGATTTTGTAGCTGTGACAGTAAAGATTGTGAATGTTTCAGTATATTTTGTAGCTGTGACAGTAAAGATTATGAATGTGGCAGTATATTTTGTAGCTGTGACAGTAATGATTATGAATGTGGCAGTATATTTTGTAGCTGCGAACGTAAAATAATGAATGTGATGATACGTTTTGCAGGTGTGCATCTCAATACTTTATACATATTTGCCTTTGATGACTAGCAGATAGATCTATGACTGATGTACCAAATTTATTTTGTGTGCTGCTGATAACAGATAGAATTATGACTTATGTAGAAAAATGTTTTTACGCTGAATAACAGATAGAACTATGGCTGATGTATACATTTCTTTTGTTGTTGCTAACTAACAGATAGTGTAAACGTTAATGAATAATTGGTATTTTATTTTTTACTGATTCTCTTTTGTTCTTATGATGCAATAAGGTACTTCGCTATTGTGTAGGTTCTCTCTCTACCTGTGTCAGACTTGCCATAATGGGACGGCCATCATTATTTAAGATGTTAATTATCCATGTACACCACAAATAGAAACAGCCAAATATATATATATAAAGGAAAACCCAGAACTAAACGTTCAAAGCAAGTTCCAGCTCCCGCTGTTTAATAAACGAGAATGACAGAACCTGATTACAACACACAGTACATAACACAACATAACTGGCAATTGTCTGATTGTCTCAATCATGAGTTACATTTGTACTAGTTCCCTACATACATCAGCTGTTTCTTGGGTTCCTACCTTCCTTCTAGTCTCACCTCTTCTCTCTCTCTCTATTCTCTACCTTATGACTTTGATCATCGGTGCCCATGCACCTGGTAGCTCATTCTGTCTCTCCCTTCTTTACTTTTCTTCCGGACTCTCTACCATATGACTTTGGTTGTCGGTGCATTCTGCACCTGGTAGCCCTCTATCTTAATTCAATACTATTCTGTTGCCTGGGCAACCGTCTCCTTTCTTCCTCACTCCTTCCTCCCTTCTTCCATAACTCCTTGCCACGCTCAACATCACTATACAGGCATGTAATCATCAGTGTAATCATCATATAATCAATGCAAAGAAAATGATACTCACATAATCAATGAATATATGCAGTGCCCTTCTAAGTGCACTCGATACCTCTAATGAAGGATACAATTCTAACCGACAATCGTTATCCATTTCTATTATTCATGTGCATCGTTATAATATCCTTAATCTACACACAGAAACTTTATGAAAATAACATTACAGAGGAGGCCTGATAACCATGATTCATAACACAACCACACTCTACACACTTGGTACCTATACACACTAATATACTAAACGACAACATTTTCAACAATGCGCCTTTCCCTCAACGAATACTGGACAGCAATAATATGAATTCATTCACTCCTGTTTTTTTTTTCCATGCCTTGCCTCTCTACCTCTGCACGCGATGTGATGAAACCAGCTCACTGGTCGGCCACGCCAGAAAAACGGTTTCCGATCTCCCCCTTCCCACAATAGAGCTATGACTGATGTATAAAAATATTGTTTATGCTGACTAACTGATAGAACTATGACTGATGTATAAAAATATTTTTTATGCTGACTAACTGATAGAACTATGGCTGATGTATAAAATTATTTTTTATGCTGACTAACTGATAGAACTATGGCTGATGTATAAAAATATTGTTTATGCTGATTAACTGATAGAACTATGGCTGATGTATAAAAATATTTTTTATGCTGACTAACTAATAGAACTATGGCTGATGTATAAAAATATTTTTTATGCTGACTAACTGATAGAACTATGGCTGATGTATAAAAATATTTTTTATGCTGACTAACTAATAGAACTATGGCTGATGTATAAAAATATTTTTTATGCTGACTAACTGATAGAACTATGACTGATGTATAAATATGTTTCTTTTGTTGCTGACTAGCAGAGAGAACTAGGACTGATCTACTACATCAGAGTATTGTGTTTGTTCCTGACTAGCAGAGAGAACTAGGACTGATCTAATACATCAGAGTGTTCTGTTTGTTTCAGGCCCTTCCCCGTGGATGTATGCTTTTATCGCCGTCATCTGCATCGTCACTGTGTTAGTCATCGCAGTTATCGTCATCTATATTATCAAGAAACGTGCGGGAAGCGCACAAGATAGGTTAGATGACACCAGACTTCCTATGACCAGCGCTCTATCTAATAGAGGACAAGCTGGTGGTCAACCAGGTAATTTATTTAAATTTTAAAATTGAGAGAATATTGTAAATGGGCCACATATCAGACAAAGATAACCGTCAGCAATTTTGCTTACAACGTATGTAAAACATAAAAAGTAGGTCTGTTATGCTGTGAAGGTACCTAAGAAATATAGTGCAAGTTTCTGTTATGCCGTGAAGGTACCTAAGAAATATGGTGCAAGTTTCTGTTATGCCGTGAAGGTACCTAAGAAATATGGTGCAAGTTTCTGTTATGACGTGAAGGTACCTAAGAAATATGGCGCTAGTGTATGTTATGACGTGAAGGTACCTAAGAAATATGGCGCTAGTGTATGTTATGACGTGAAGGTACCTAAGAAATATGGCGCTAGTGTATGTTATGCCGTGAAGGTACCTAAGAAATATGGCGCTAGTGTCTGTTATGCCGTGAAGGTACCTAAGAAATATGGCGCTAGTGTCTGTTATGCCGTGAAGGTACCTAAGAAATATGGCGCTAGTGTCTGTTATGACGTGAAGGTACCTAAGAAATATGATGCTAGTGTCTGTTATGACGTGAAGGTACCTAAGAAATATGGTGCTAGTGTCTGTTATGCTGTGAAGGTAACTAAGAAATATGGTGCAAGTTTCTGTTATGCTGTGAAGGTACCTAAGAAATATGGTGCAAGTTTCTGTTATGCCGTGAAGGTACCTAAGAAATATGGTGCAAGTTTCTGTTATGCCGTGAAGGTACCTAAGAAATATGGTGCAAGTTTCTGTTATGCCGTGAAGGTACCTAAGAAATATGGTGCAAGTTTCTGTTATGCTGTGAAGGTACCTAAGAAATATGGTGCAAGTTTCTGTTATGCCGTGAAGGTACCTAAGAAATATGGTGCAAGTTTCTGTTATGCCGTGAAGGTACCTAAGAAATATGGTGCAAGTTTCTGTTATGCCGTGAAGGTACCTAAGAAATATGGCGCTAGTGTCTGTTATGCCGTGAAGGTACCTAAGAAATATGGTGCAAGTTTCTGTTATGCCGTGAAGGTACCTAAGAAATATGGTGCAAGTTTCTGTTATGCCGTGAAGGTACCTAAGAAATATGGCGCTAGTGTCTGTTATGCCGTGAAGGTACCTAAGAAATATGGCGCTAGTGTCTGTTATGCCGTGAAGGTACCTAAGAAATATGGCGCTAGTGTCTGTTATGCCGTGAAGGTACCTAAGAAATATGGCGCTAGTGTCTGTTATGCCGTGAAGGTACCTAAGAAATATGGCGCTAGTGCCTGTTATGCCGTGAAGGTACCTAAGAAATATGGCGCTAGTGCCTGTTATGCCGTGAAGGTACCTAAGAAATGGCGCTAGTGTCTGTTATGCCGTGAAGGTACCTAAGAAATATGGCGCTAGTGCCTGTTATGCCGTGAAGGTACCTAAGAAATATGGCGCTAGTGCCTGTTATGCCGTGAAGGTACCTAAGAAATATGGCGCTAGTGCCTGTTATGCCGTGAAGGTACCTAAGAAATATGGCGCTAGTGTCTGTTATGCCGTGAAGGTACCTAAGAAATATGGCACTAGTGTCTGTTATGCCGTGAAGGTACCTAAGAAATATGGTGCTAGTGTCTATTATGCCGTGAAGGTATCTAAGAAATATGGTGCTAGTGTCTATTATGACGTGAAGGTACCTAAGAAATATAGCGCTAGTGCCCGTATTTTCATTAACCTGTCGGCACACTACAGGGTGAAGTGGTCAGTATCACAACTGGCCACCTACCTTCCCAGGTGAGGTCAGGTACCTATTTTCACAGCTTGGTGACTAGGACACCTTTGACCAGATTCAAACCTTAGCCATGAGAGATTAGTGTACTAACTATTTTGCCATTCAGAAGTCTGACAGTTTATGTGAAAGCAAGGTATTGCTAGTTACTCTTATATATGTGGAATGTGAGTTTCGTACATACTGCACTTTGATTCTTCTGTTGTAACTGATGTTGCCTTTCTACTGTCCTGTTTTTGTGATCACCTCAGGTTATTGATATTATTGGTATTGATAGGCATCATATTTTCGTTCCTTTCATAGTTTTAACACCTCTCATGATGTCTTTATTGTATGATGAATAAAGGTCAAGTGACAGGACACATCTTTGTCTTATCCAAATTTCATTTCTTGATATTCATCTATGTCATTTCTCACCCTAGTTGTTACTGTTTGGTTCCACTATGTATTCTTAAAATTATTTCTTGCTTATTATGTTTTAAAACGGAAAAAAATGTTTGTATCATATAATTATGGTAAAAATTAATAGAGAAGATTTAAATTGGAGTAGGTCAGAGAATCGCAAAACAAGTTATCATGTGGAACACAACAGGCTGAAGAAAAAGAGGCAGAGCAAGCGAAACTCTAAAGAAGACATTGTTAAGAGAGGCCAAATTAGCAGGCATAAAATCCATTGATGAGATTGAAAAGATCGCCGAAAACAGGAAAACTTGGAGAACTACTATGCGAGCCCTATGTGACGTTTAAGGGCACGGGAAGGATGTAAGGCGTAAGATGTAAGGTTAGAATTTAAAGTATGTTGTTTATATTTTATATACAGAAGAAAAAACTGTCAAAAATTCCTAGACATATCATGAGAAGACAGAAGTTAGAGAACTTGGACATATCATGAGAAGACAAAAGTTAGAGAACTTGGAGATATCATGAGAAGACAAAAGTTAGAGAACTCGGACATATGATGAGAAGACAGAAGTTAGAGAACTTGGATATATGAGAAGACAGAAGTTAGAGAACTTGGATATATGAGAAGACAGAAGTTAGAGAACTTGGACATATGAGAAGACAGAAGTTATAGAACTTGGAAATATGAGAAGACAGAAGTTATTGAACTTGGATATATGAGAAGACTAAAGTTAGTGAATTTGGACATATGATAAGACAAAAGTTAGAGAACTTGTTAATGACTGGAACATTTCAGGGAAAAAAGAGAGGAAGTCAAGAGGAAAACACATTATGAACTGACGAAGTGGCACAGAATAAGAAAAGCCTCTAAATTAATCAGAAAAATAAGAACCACCCTGGATGGAGAAGCACAATCACTGATTCTGTCCGCATTGGCAGATAATGATATCTTATCTTATATCCTTCCCGTATCGTTATACGTCACATAGGGCTCGCAAAATAGTTCGCCAATTTTTCCTGTCTTCGGAGAGTCTTTCAACCTCATCAAAGGATTTTATGCCTGTTAATTTGGCCTCTCTTAATAATGTCCTCTTCAGAGTTTCACGCGGTCTGCCCCTTTTTCTTCGGCCTGTTGTGTTCCACTTGATAGCTTGTTTTGGGAAATCTGATCATTTCTTCTCATCAAGTGACCAACATATGTCCATCTCCTTTTCCTGATCACCCATGAGACTGGTTGTTGTTCAGTCATCTGTCTTATCTCTGCATTGTTCTCGAATTCGTTCCACTTGATGCCGAGTATTTTCCTTAGGCATTTGTTTTCAAAAGAGTCTAATTTCTTTTCTATTTCTTTAGTTGTTTTCCAGCTTTCGCATGCATAAATGAGGGTGGATATTACATTTGAATTGAATAGTCTTAACTTGGTTTTTGTGCTTATAACTTTTGAAATCC
>CM019692.1:54091129-54103357 GCA_009760885.1 Achatina immaculata
TGTCCAAGAAAGTGTTATTGAAGAGGCCAGGATATCGACTTCCACAAGTATCCAGTAAATTGTAGCGGAGACCAGCAAATCGACTTCTACAAGTGTCAAAGATAGTGCTATTAAGACAACCAGTGCTGTTTGCAAGATCTGGCAGATAAATAAACTCGATTGCAAAGAAAAGGTATAAAATGAAGCAACGAAACAGAATGAATGCCTCTCATCTCTCAGTTTCCTTATTTTGCCATGCTCTGTAGGATAAAAAATAAGTAACTTTCGATTACCGGCAATGCAGTATTACTATAATAGTCTCCATTCCTACTTCACGTTGAAGCTGAAACTTAGCTTAAGTGAAACACTTTCTACAGGTCGAGCAAGTCTCTAGTCACTATCATCATCGTTTCCCCGCAGGACAAGTACAAATCTACTTCCAGCACCTTCTTGATATGAACCTCAGTGTACGGGAACTAGTGTCACATGTTGTATGTTAGTTTGTTCATTTTCCCTTCGCAGCTTACTTGATGTTCTAGCATTATCACATTTCACAGGCCTGTCGTCGTCCCCACGTTGTCCCCACGCCGTCCCCAGCAAATATGCTGTGCCACTGTGTATGTAGATGTTTTGTGTCCTGTTGGCCTCCATGAAAACACGTGAGGAAGGAAATAATGTATATAGGAAAGTCAGTCAGTCATTTGCATGTCCTTTGCGGAACTTTGCCTCCCTAACAGTAAGCTGACCACATCACCCTCTAATAAGCTGGCCACATCATCCTCTAGTAAGCTGACCACATCATCCTCTAGTAAGCTGACCACATCATCATCAAGTAAGCTGACCACATCACCCTCTATTGTGCTGACCACATCACCCTCTAGTGTGCCTGCTAGTCAAGGAAGATATGGACACTTACACGTTGTCTCCTAGATGCTTCCATGGCAAAGCAGTGTTACATTTACCAACTCATAATGGAATATGTTAAAGAAAAACTGAGCACGGGTACAGCCGAAATGAGAACAGGGTAAACACTCATTACTTATCTTATCTTATAACTTATCTTATATCCTTCCCGTGCCGTTACACATCACATAGGGCTTGCAAGGTAGTTCGCCAATTTTTCCTGTCTTCGGCGAGCTTTTCAACCTCATTAAGGGATTTTATGCCTATTAATTTGGCCTCTCTTAACAATGTCCTCTTTAGAGTTTCACGTGGTCTGCTGCTTTTTCTTTGACCTGTTGTGTTCCATTTGACAGCTTGTTCATTACTTATATGTATATAAAAATAAATTTGTTAAGACACGCAAAGCTACTGCAGTAAATCTTTTTGTTTCTTTCGATTTTTTTTTCATGCTTCATAGTTTTTTGTAAACCACAAGCTTGCAGTTGTGTGTTTCGTTAATGAATAAAGCATTTCCTACTTTTTAATGCAAGTCAAGTTATTTGAAAACGAGGCAGATTCTGCTCCGAAAAAAAGCCCGCCACTCCCGTTGGTCGGAGTTTCTCTCTGTGCTAAGGAGTACCTGCACTGTGCTGAGATCTTGCGCCGATGGAAGTAATTATGGATGTGTCTGAAATTAAACGGTGATAACCTTAAACATTTTAACAATGAAGCTGTGAAAAACAGAAATACTAAAAGTATTTAATCAGAGTTGTAAACAATATATGTTGTACTTCAGTATCAGAAGATATAAAGTAAGATATCAGAAGATATAAAGTAAGATAAAGGTACCCTATTATCCCGCCGGGGGCGCTTAGGAGATATAATGTTAGCGCCCATATTTTCCTTGACCTGCCGGTACGCTAGAGGGCGATGTTGTCAGCATCATACCCGGCCACCTTTCCTTCGCCAGGTCAAGGAGAGGTCGTGTACCCATTTCAATATTAAAATTTATGCAGAAAAGACAAGCTAGACAGGAAATAATACGTCTATGCAACTACTGTACATGTTAAAAATCTGCATTTCTATAGCCATTGTGTCACTGAAAACTACGAAACAAAAAAAAAATTGTTAAAAGTTATATTTTTTATAGTAATGCAACAAAAATATTTAATAATCCTAGGAATCTAAAGCAAATTTGAATTTTCCCACACAATTTATATCTTTAAGCCGTTGAAATCTTCGTAAACTCACTGCACGAAATTTTGTGTAACGTTTCTGCAGGATGTGTCAACATAATGTCAACAGAAACACTAGATTGGATCAATAATGGAAAAGTGTTTAACGTCAAATGTCTAATTTCCATTAAAATTCATGGAAAAAAAAAAAGAATTCCTAGTCCAAACACACAAGATACGTCGCGTACGCCCGGCAGATCCGTCTACGCTTGAGTATGTCAGCTCTGAAATCTGTTTTGCACGTAGAGCAGTCACAGCCTTGCTTCCTCCTTACACCAGCGTTCGTCCTGATTTCATTTTGTTTTTCGAAGAAACGTGTTATTGTTTTGGTAGGTTCTGCTTTCAGAAAACACTTCATATTAATCAGTTCTTGAAGATTTTTTTGCGGAAGAACCGGTACAGTTATTAACGGTTGGAAAAAAAGTGCTGGTCAAGACCCTCTCTTACTTATTCGTGGTTCGTCTGAAAGCAGGCTGTTGTGCTCTTTCATCTTGGTTAAACGTACAGAGCGGTGGATCTCACAGCAGGCTTCTGGGATTATGGAAAGATCCGATGGGACGCTAAGAGGAAAAAAATGAGCAGTTGAGGGCATCAGAAGCAGGTGAATGGAGGGGGGGGGGGTTGACTCTGGGTGTTGACTTGAGAGTCAAAGGAGGGACAGACTTGGAATGTGTAGGAATCACTGGGTGATGATCCCAGTGACAAATGAATCTGTCGGTAACCTTGGCTCTTGATTCCACCCCCAGGGCACCCAGCACAGCAAACCAATCCCATTCTGACTCGCAGTTCGAGTTCCTATCACCAACTCGTTCCACACATACCGTTCATATTTGAAGTTCATCCACATGCCCTCACTAGCCAAAGAGTACATCACAAGCAATTCAGGACCACATAGCACTGTCATATACCAAAATAATGTCATTTTGTGGTTAGTCGGGGCAAGTGACTGAAAACTAAAGAAAGTCTAGAGGAACAGCTGAACAAAAGTAATGAAACTCTGAAGCAACAGTATGATAAAAAAAAATCATGAAAAAACCTAAAAGAAACGCCCTCCGAGAGCTGGTGATTATATTCTGTCTCAGAATTATAGTTCCTTGATTGAAGGAACATCCACATAAGTGTAACCTGTCAGTATTTCAGCAACTAGTTAAATTCTCCTTAGTTGTAGTGGTAGTAGTAGTAGTAGTAGTAGTAGTAGTAGCAGCAGCAGCAGCAGTAGCAGCAGGAGTATTAATACAAGACATCATTTCTCCTGCAACATTTCTAGCACTGGTCGCACTTGAACTTCTCTTCTCTCTTGTGCTCTAAGCCTAGTAGCATGTAAAATCCTCGATCTAAGCGCTACATTTCTGCAAACTTCAGACCCACATTTCTCTCCAGCTCGTGGCACTAGTTTTCAGGCAATAAAAGCCATTTTTTTTAACTTCAAACTTTCCTCATAGAATTCCACAGCAGCCTTTCCCATGCATCTGACTTCAGATCTCTGCCTGCATCATAAAAATCTCAATAAAATCACAGAGCAAAAAAAGTACGGCCTGCAATACTCTAACAATCTTCTAAATTGTTGACGCGCAATACTCTAATAATCTTCTAAACTGCTGACGCGCAATACTCTAACAATCTTCTAAACGGTTGACGCGCAGTACTCTAACAATCTTCTAAATTGTTGACGGGCAGTACTCTAACAATCTTCTAAATTGCAGCTCACAATATTGGAGCAAGCTTCTAAACTGCAGCTAACAATATTGGAGCAAGCTTCTAAATTGCAGCTCACAATATTAGAGCAATCTTCTAAATTGCAGCTCACAATACTAGAGCAATCTTCTCAATTGCAGTTCACAAATTGGAGCAATCTTCTAAATTGCAGCTCACAATATTGGAGCAATCTTCTAAATTGCAGCTGACAATATTGGAGCAATCTTCTAAATTGCAGCTCACAATATTGGAGCAATCTTCTCAATTGCAGCTCACAATATTGGAGCAATCTTCTCAATTGCAGCTCACAATATTGGAGCAATCTTGGGGAAAATTCATAAATTGAAAGATGTACAAACAACATGAAATACACCTCAAAATTAAACCAAGATGTCAGAATTTAGGTAAACATGTTAAAACAAAACATTCGTACGATACTCCTCTTTTAATTATTAAGAATTTAATTCAGCCAAGATATAATTAAATGTTACACTGAATACACATTGCTGCATGCAGAGAGAGAGAGAGAGAGAGAGAGAGAGAGAGAGAGAGAGAGAGCAAGATGTGAAAATAATGAGGGTGTAGACACCGAAAGTTTCAGAACATAAAATTCTAATGAAATAAACCACAGAGAAAAGACATTTTAAGATTATGAGGAGGCAAAGGTTACTGACCCCCCTCCCCCTTTGTTTTCCCCCCAAAATTACCGAAAAAAACAAAGGAAAAAAAAAGTGAGACCAGTCGAGATGAAAATACTGAGGTTGAACAAGTGACACGGGAAAACAAATCCAGTAGATCTCATTTTTAAAAATGTGGACGCTGGTTAAATAAAACACACATACACACACTGTAGTCAGAGATCGTAACATTTTTATCCTCACCTAATGAATAATTGAATGAATGAAGACAAAAACAGATGATTACGAGAAGATTATAAATCTCTGCTGCGAGTACTACACCGATAAACCGCCACCATATTCCTAAATGGCAGTATACAGACACGAAGTTTCCATTATATGTGTCAGAATCAAAGTCTGGAATGATGAAATTCAGAATCAAAGTCTGGAATGATGAAATTCAGAATCAAATCTGGAATGATGAAATTCAGAATCAAGCCTGGAATGATGAAATTCAAAATCAAGTCTGGAATGATGAAATTCAAAATCAAGTCTGGAATGATGAAATTCAGAATCAAGCCTGGAATGATGAAATTCAGAATCAAGCCTGGAATGATGAAATGACGAATGCAGAGTTCACTGAGGGCAACGGAAATGTAGATTCTCGAGAGAATTTAGAATCTCTTTGATTTGTAAAGTACTTAATGAGAGGTTATCTTGGAAACAAATTTATGCTTAAACAGAAAAGAAATATTCCGGAAATAGTGAGATGGAGGTGATCATCATTTTCCTAGATTCCTTTCTTTCATAGAAAAAAAGGTGCAATGAAATACATCAGCAACATAAAAAGTAAAATTTAGTAATATAAACCATGACATAGAAATATGAGAGATAACATGGCAAGATTGCGATAGAGAAGTCAGTAGCAAAGATATTGATAAGAAAAAAGAAGAAATTAAGCTACTCGCAGAAACGTTAAATTCTTTCGTCTTTAGAAATTACTCTTGGTGCTACTGCTATCATTGTTGGTCTTGATTAGGATCGAGAAGAAGAAGAAGAAGAAGAAGATGATGATGATGATGATGATGACGAACTGATTTTTTAAAAAAATTATATCAAATATCAGCAACTGACCTGATGCTGCCAGTTTATAAGAAAACAAAATAATATAACCTTGAACTCCATCACCAAACCGAAGAACTATCAAGAAAGAGAAAGAATTCAGCCACGTCGAGCAACAACACAAGAAACAAGTTCCCGCGACCAACAATTAAAGAAATGCTCATCTTGTGCTGAAAGATGCTAGAGACAATCATGAACGGGTTTCAGGGATAGCCTAACCTCCAGGGGCCACAGCGCTGGCATTTTCTGATAAAACAGAACGGCCTCGGGTTTCTTGGGAGCACTTGGCGAGCACTGAAGACCTTCTTGGCAGATGACAATCTAAAAGAGATTTATACCTTGTTACCTCCCCTGTTTTCGTCACTTCGATGTCTGTGTGAATTATCTGGCTATCTCTGGCATTCTTCTTCTTTCTTCTACTTCTTATTTCTTCTGCTATGTCAACGTTGTTTTCATATACTGCTATAACTACCACTACTTCTCCTACCACCATCACTACTACTACTACTATTACTACTAATACTACTGCTGCTACTACTGCTACTGCTACTGCTGCTACTGACTATTATTACTGTTACCTACTTAATATTCTATCTGTCTATGTATCTATCTATCTATCTATCTATCTATCTATCTATCTATCTATCTATCTGTCTGTCTGTCTGTCTGTCTGTCTGTCTGTCTGTCTGTCTGTCTGTCTGTCTGTCTGTCCGCCTGTCTCTGTATGTATCCGTTTGTCTGTTTATCTATTGTTATTTTTAACAAAGTCAAATTTGTTCATAGCATTCTGTAGCACAAATGCTCCGCCTTACTTCTAACCCTAAAAATTCTCGACGTGTAAAAATAAATGTCTTCTTCTTAAACCCAAATTTGTTCTAGACAACAAAAGCTTTGCATACTCAGCTGTGAAACTATGGAATTCTCTTCCCCACCATTTAAAATCTATAAGCACTATTTCATAACTCCAAGCTTCTTCAATACTTACTTGCCTTCAGTTATATGTATACTTAAAATATCTACTCGACTCTCATATTATGGACTCGCCATAACAGTGTTGTTTTGAAAGAGCGTAGTTCAGTAAGTAGCTTGTTTAGAAGTTGTTTTAATCAGTGTGAACGAATGTGATGTGGCAAGAGCTGCACTGAAAATGTGTGTGTGTTTGTGAGCTGTCTTATTAGATTATATCCCGTGCAGTTTATTATCTTATATTTGTGATTGTAAAGTCTCATTCTACATGCTTAGATATGTTCTTATGTAATTTTTATATTGTTAATAAATTGAATATGTTGTAAGAATACTGAAGAAAACTGGCAAGTAAAGAGGATTAAAGAGAGAAAACTTAAATATTTTGGACACATAAAACGTCATGATAATCTAGAGAAGACCGTCTTGGAAGGATACATAATGGGAAAAAGAAAGAGAGGAATATCAAGGCGAAGATAGCTGCAAGAAATCGTTGATGATCTGCAAATGGAGGCATCAGCAGCAGGCCATCTTGCTCACAACCGAGAGGCCTACATGAGTGCTGTTAGAGAGGCAAAGTTCCGCAAGGGACATACACATGAATGAATGAATGGTAAGAATGAAAGATGAGTGATGAAGAGCAGAATGTAAGATGGCCCTGGGAACCCAATTCTTCAGTCTTCGAAAGTAAAGATCGGTCGTTAGGTAACACTTACATAATACTAGTATCAAGTCTTTCAATCCAAAGCAACACCAGCAGTGCTGGTAGATCTTGGACACCTATGTGAATCAGTGCTCAGATGTGCATCCGGTCAAAGTCTAATAGTAAATCAAGTGAAAAGTAACACATTTCTAACCTAACCCATATTTTAAAATTCAACTTCTTTTGGTTTCCTTCTGTCAAATTTTCTCATCAAAAGTTATTCTGGTAGGGCACGGAGACTACTTCAGGAGTGAAAGAGTTAAAGTGAAATGAATAAACGTCTCTAAATGACACGGGGCAAAGTGCCAGACGTGTACTTGTCTTGTCATGTCTCCTTCCTCTTATACCTGTCAGAAGACACTTCCAGACCTGTACTTGTCTTGTCATGTCTCCTTCCTCTTATACCTGTCAGAAGACACTGCCAGACATGTACTTGTCTTGTCATGTCTCCTTCCTCTTATACCTGTCAGAAGACACTTCCAGATGTGTACACTGTGTCCAATTCTTCACACTTTGAAAAAATAGAGTTCGCTCTGTCTGTCTGCCTTTCTGTCTGCTCGTCTATCTGCTCCTCTGTCAGGTCTGAAGGGTAGAATGTGAGACGGGCCTGCATGCCAATTCTTCAGTCTTTGAACACAGTTTCTTCATTCATGTTATTTATGTCTAACACACGCACGCACACACGAGGCACACATTACACAACTTACATACACCACATAAACACACCACTCAAATCTAAGGTCCCGTCTTGTTTGAATCATTAACAAAACCTCTATCGCTCTTGCCACATAACTAAAAGAAACTGCATTTTAAAAACGTTTCTTTGGTTCTTTCGCCTACCCGGCCTCTCTACTAGTCCGCCTAGCTGTCTATCTGTCCGATGTTTCTGTAAATCTCTTCTTGTCTATAGCAGAATAAGTAAAAAAATGAATAATTTTCGTCTACTTTTCTCTTTCAACATTTTTGTTTTGTTTCAGCGTAGCTCATCTTTCCCCTGCTCTGCTTTAGAATGCTCTAATCGTGTACTTTTCAGTAACCATAGAACAGCGAAGTTTGCTGTAGAAGTTGTCTTCTTTGCTGGCTGTACGGAATTCTTAGCATGACATGCAAAATACGTTTATCGGTTGAGACGAGTGATGGCTTCTAGGGTGTCTGCTGGAGTTGGTGCTAGTTTTAAACATAAAATAGACGCAAAATGCAGCTTTCTTGGAGCCAGTGAAGTTTCTAGCCATTGAAAGGGGGGGGGGGGGGTATTTATTTAGTGAGTTAGAATTCTTTCTGAGAATTTTTCATACTTAAGATGTAATAAGAAGCATTTGGGTATAGTTCTGTCTGGCTTTGCAATGGTTGTGAACGAACTGTTGAGAAACTGTGAAATTTAAAAAAAATTAGTAAAATACTAGTTTTAAAGAAATTATTTGCATCATTACTTTGAACATATTAAAGCGTGAATTATAACAAATTAATGATATTGATATAGTTAAAGCGAAGCTGTGTAATGTAGCAAGTGATGTTTATTTTAATAATAGATGAAGCATTGTGTTGTAAAACTTAATTTGTTGAACATGAGGCCACGTGGTAAAGAAAGCTCCTTTCTGGCAGGTGCACGAACACAAGGATGAACAATAAATAGGGCTCTACAGAATGTCTGGGAGGTCCGAGATCTATCGAACCGCGATTTATCGAGTCAGCAGTGCAGGACGTAAGCTTTTAACTGAATCACTTCGTGTACAATAATGAATGGCGGATGTGTTTTTATAAAAGTGTTTGTGTGATCTTAGGAATTTTTGTCTGGTACTGTAAGAGTTAATACACTACTAAATATATATGTGTATATATTTCCCCCACAGGTTTTGAGCAGTCTAGCAACAGCGGCGCTTCCAGCTTAAACTGCCTGTCTCTCATCGTTGAAAGCATCTCCCCCAGCAACACCGCGTCCGTTTTGACCAATATGGCGTCATCAGACAGGACCTTATGACCTACATGAAGCACAAAGAGGAGAAAATCTACGCACTAACGTTCGTGTTCTGTAATGATGATGTTGCAGTGTGTATATGCTTACATCACGTCCGATAGAACTTTGGATAATTCTTATTTTAGTGTGTGCAAATGTTTGTACACTTGTAATGTATGTTAAGCATGAAAAACATGGAGGAAATTATATAATTTCAGTATTTTGTGAAGGAATATATGTTGTTTATGGATGATTCAGTGTTGGAGATTAAAACAGAGCGTAAATGATGACATGGCCTTCTCAAATGCATCAGCGATGTATAGAAGAAGCTGCTTGATGGTTCAAACATCCCCAAAACTTGGAAGAAGATAAACCCATGGGCCCACAAGGACCCCCTTCCCCTCCTCCCGGTAATGACGTAGTGAGGGCCCGTTCAGGCCCATTCATCGATACCACAACCTCCAAATATCTATAGGGGGTGACATGTAAGAGATACATCTTTGATTATCGGAGATGTGTGGTTGTTTCGCTCTCTGCCATAAAGAGCTTCGTGCTGAGCTCCGCCCCTTGTTGTTTTTGACTCATGTTTTAGAAGATCTCTTTGGCGCTGTTAAATTTTATCTTTACAACACCGTTCGACTCATAATTTATTTACGATATCATTCAATAATACAAGTTATTGTCACATGTTTTATCATTTACGGTACCACTTTGCAGCATCAAGAGCTTAGCCGTAAAGTTACTTTTTTTATGTTTTCCATGGGAGCACACATGGATCATACACTCACATAAGCAGGTCTACTACCACTGAAGGATATCTATGTGACTCAGAACACTTCTCTCAGGAAGTTAAACTTGCCGCTTTAAGTCGCTGAAACAGAGGAAATACTTCAAACAATAGCCTTAATATTCGCCGTATAGTTCGTACTCTTACGTAGTCATTGTATGAAAAACAAAATTCCACCGTTTACTCTTGTCGTTTACATTGTTGTTTACTCTTGTCGTTTACACTGTCGTTTACTCTTGTCGTTTACACTGTTGTTTACTCTTGTCGTTTACATTGTTGTTTACTCTTGTCGTTTACATTGTTGTTTGTTGTTACCTCAGTGCTGTTATTCTCAGAGGATGCTTCGTGTGCAAATTGAAAAGAATTGTCCTCTCCTGTCTTGGCGACAGCATCTTCTGCTAGAGTCTGGGGTTGGAGTCATCACCTTCTTATTACTTTTCTACTCTCATGTCTAACAGTGCTTTGTCTACAGCTTAAAAAAAAACTAACTCATACTTCGCTCTTTTGCTGCGTTCAGAAGGACAGCTCTAAAATGCCATATGTGTGACAGGAGATATAGACCACCAAATAATGAACGGATAGGAGATAGATGATCGAAACTGAGTAGAGGAAACAGTCTTTTCAGAGAAATACACGAACTAAAAGAAACATTTTACTGGCCTCCATCCGTTCATCTCTGATGATTGATTATCGACGACTGTAAAACAAAGGACCCGTGTTCTATCAAGCGCACAAGTCGTTGGGAGTTATATGTAGACGAAATTGCTCCTGAAGCAGGTTGCTGCACCACTTCCTGTACATGACTAATGCTTGGATTGCACTTTTCAGATCACACAGAGCCCCTGACCATGTATTACTATATATGTGTAATTCAGAGTTTCTAAACATTATCTACATTTTATAGATATTTAATAATCTAATGATTAGATTATTGCCTGGTTGGCTGAGTGGTATGGAGCTCGGTCTACTAATCCGGTGGTCCCGGATTCACGTCCCAGCAGTGAGGATTTTTTTATGATATCACCACATCAAAAAGGCGGAGAGGTCCACCAGCCTCTAAAAATGGGTACTAGACAATGAGACACATCTTGTGCAACAGATCCATGTCAATGGAAACAAGATTCCGAGTACTTAAATGTTACATCGAGTCAATTTTGCTTTATGGGTGTGAAGCATGGCCCATGAATAAGAGATACAGCAAAGAATAGAAGCTATGGAGATGTGGTTCATAAGAAGGATGTTGAAGGTACATTGGACAGCCAAGAAAACCAAAAAGTCTTAGGAGAGGCTGGAGTTAAAAAGCAAATTATACCAAAGATCAGAGGCAGACAAGCGAGATTTATAGGATATTCCTATATTGTGGCAACTGGAAAAAAAATGAAGGAAGAAGAGACAGAGGAAGACAGAGAGAAGTTACTGGATAGTCTGTCAGTGTGGCTAGGAAGAAAATCACCGGCCGATCTCATACTCAAGCCTAAAGACTTGTGGAGAGAAATGATCACCAACGTCACGGCATTGGCACTTGAATGAATGGAGTAATCTGGGAAGGTAAATGCAACCAGGCGTGATACTGACCACGTCACACTTTCATTTACCAATGGGCGTGGAAATATGGGCCTAACACCCTATCCTCAATATGCCATAATGGCTGGAAATGGGGATTTTACCTTTAACTATTTAATAATCTAATAATCATTGTTAATGCTGTCCTGAATAAAATAAGAAGTGATATTATTAGGTAAAAAGGTAAAGTCCCACAGCAAATGCCGATGAGATGAAGCGTCATGTTGGCACATCAGCGTATGAGGTAGGGTGGGCCAGTTCCTTTCCTCGCTGCCTTTCTTTCCCAGATTTTCCCTGGTACCCATTTTACGGGCTGGGTCGACCTCCGGGCCTTGTTGGTCGTAAAAAAAATAAATCCCGCTCAGCTGGAGATTCGAACTCTCAACCGTTCGGTTGCTACACGAGTGCTCTAACCACTACGCTAGCTGGTCCCCGTATTATTATTATTATTATTATTATAAATCACCATCTCTCAAAGAATCCCTAGCGATCTCTCGCCAAACCTTTCCTGAGAGAGAGAAAGGCTGATGTACAGGATGGGCCCAAAGAAACATGGTGGCCAATGTAATGTAAACTTGATCTAACGTTCCTGGACGCAGAAAACATAAATCAGTGTTTCTAACTGCAGCATAACAAAATTAAAGAAAATAAAATAGCCAAAATATTTCAAAGAAAAGCAGCTCAGTGTGAAAGTTTTCACTGTTTGCTTACATATTTTTTAACTATAA